>VXBT01003143.1:2101-18336 GCA_013400235.1 Oriolus oriolus
GGGCTGTGGGTGGATCTCTGCATCCCCCGTGGATCCCCACGGGCTGTGGGTGGATCTCTGCATCCCTCGTGGACTTCATGCACTACAGGGGGACAGTTTGTTTCACCATGGTCTCACCCTGGCCTGCAGAGGAATCTCAGCTCCAGCACTTGGAGCTCCTCCTGCCCCTCCGTCTCCCCCGCCCTCGGTGCCGCCGCGTCGTTTCCCTCACACGTCCTCACCACCTCCTCTTCTCTGCCTAGAGGAAAACTGCTGCCCTAGGTACCACTGCCAGCAAGTTCCACCAGTTCAGAGATTCCTGCAGAATTCCACAGCACCGAGAGGTTGATCTCATCTGGGTTCTATGCCAGGGAGCCCCTCACTGTGCGGGCACTGGTGGCCACCATGGCACTGGCGCCATTCAACACCTCTGCTTGTGCGGGGCACCAGGAGGGAGAAGCCGCCACCGCTGCCATCCCTGCCCTTCTGCCCGTGGCGTGGCTGGCCAGGGGCGGCCAGGCAGGCCAGGCTCCCCACGGGCCGTGCCAGGCCGGTCCCCATGGCGGCCGCAGCACCTTGCCACCCCTGGGAAAAACTGTCCTTGCGCTGTTCTGATTTTCTTCTTAACTCTGTCACCACAGAGGCGTTCCCAGCCTCTCACTGGCCCAGCCTTGGCCAGCAGCGTGTCCATCTTCAGAGCCACCAGGGACTGGCTCTGCTGGACACGGTGGAAGCTTCCAGCAGCTCCTCACAGGAGCCACCTCTGTGGCCCCCCGCTACCAAAACCCAGGCTGAGCAAAACCAACACATTGACCAAGGCCAATTCCTGCTTTGTGGGAATGGCCCCAATCAGGATGTGTTGGGAACACCCTCAGGAAGGACTAAATCCATGGAAAACCAGAGATTCATTGCAGGGAATTCATTTCCCATGGATGAATCCCTCCCTTCGTGCCTGTCCTCCTGCCTGGTGCCCCAGATCCCCGCTTTGCCTGGCCCAGGGAGAGCCAGGCCCAGCCCGTGGGGATGGAATGTCCTCCCCAGGAGCTGCCCTGGCAAAGCTCCAATCCAGCAGCTCCAGAGTTCATCCTAGAGACCCCAAGCTCCATTTGTCAGGGAATTTCAGACTTCCAAGGGCACTGGAGTTCAGAAATGGGAGCACTTATTGGGATTCCGGCCCCTGTGACACGTGGAGGGTTTTTCTGCATGGCTGAGCCTTTCCAGGCTCTGGAAAGCAACACTCCCACTGCAGGAGGTTTTCCCTGCTCCCAGAAGCCTGGATGGATTGTTTGGCAGAGGGAGGGGTTGGTTACCTGCCGACTTTCCCAGAAAGTAGGCCAGGATTTGTGTTTTCTGAGATTGCTGCAGGTGCAAGGGAAGCAGCCATTGTTTATTTCTGTCCCTGTGACTTCCCTGTGGAGCTTCTCCAGCCTCTTTTCCATGTGCAGATGGACGAGGCCTCCAGTTAATCCCTAACTGAGCCATCGACACAAGGAATGGGGCCATTAAATAAGAATTAAGGATGTGCTCGCTACCTTGGGGGAGTCTGGGATAGATTCCCTCATTTCTAATCTCCTTCCCTGCAATGTTCTCTCCTCAATCCTTTTTCCTGCATCTCAATTGAGTTTTGGATGACTCATAAAATTAATCCTTCTCGAGCAGCAAAGCCCTTCCCTTCCCAGCTGGAATGTGAGGAGCTGTTCCCACATTCCTGCCTCAGTCCTGGTTGTTCCTGGGGCAGGAACCTCTGTCCCAGAGCCCCTCCGGAGCCATGGGGACAGATCCCATTCCCTGGGCACCCCAAGCTGCCAGGCAGGGCTTTGATTCCTTGTTTTAGTTTGTTTTGTTGGGGGAAAAGTCAGGAATGGGGTCACTGTCATGAGGGACATCACTGCAGGTTCTTGGGGTGACACTTCCATGCTCCAGAAGGACACGGAGCTGCTGGGATGAGTCCAGGGGAGGCCCCAGAGCTGCTCCAGGGCTGGAGCCCCTCTGGAGCCAGGCTGGGAGAGCTGGGGGTGCTCAGCTGGAGAGGAGAAGCTCCAGGGAGAGCTCAGAGCCCCTTGCAGGGCCTAAAGTGGCTCCAGGAGAGCTGGAGAGGGACTGGGGACAAGGGCTGGAGGGACAGGACACAGGGAATGGCTTCCCAGTGCCAGAGGGCAGGGCTGGATGGGATATTGGGAAGGAATTGTTCCCTGTGAGGGTGGGGAGGCCCTGGCACAGGGTGCCCAGAGCAGCTGTGGCTGCCCCTGGATCCCTGGCAGTGCCCAAGGCCAGGCTGGACGGGGCTGGGAGCAGCCTGGGACAGTGGGAGGGGTCCCTGCCATGGCAGGGGTGGCACTGGGGGGGCTTTGAGGTCCCTTCCATCCAAACCATTCCAGGATTCCGTGATCATTTTCCCAGATAGGTTTAGGACAGGCCAGAGGGACGATGCTCCCTGGCTGTGAATTTCCATCTGTGCTGGAAAAATCTGTCCTAAAAACGAACTGAAATGGAGAAAAGCAGGAACCTCTCTGTGGATGTTTCCCTTCCAAGTACCATTTCCCTGGGAAAAAAAATAAATTTCTTCATCCAAAGGAAAAAAAGCTTGAACAGACTTTTTAAACCTGTCCTGGATGTGAGATTAAAACATGAGGGAGGGAAATTTCTGCAGCTAAAAATCCCCAATTTTGGAAGCTAGAAAGCTCCTGGGAAGGGTTTGATCCCTCCCCTGGAGCAGAGCAAAAGCAGGGGGGTGACACTGCAGGATGGGGAATCAGGATTCCTCACAAATCCACTTTAAGAAAAGAAAAGTTGATTAACAATTCCTCTCTGTGCACCTCAGTGACAGCTCCGTCTGAAACCTCCAGGAATAACTCCTGGAACACTGTTCTAAGCCCCAGGAGCCTCTCTGAAGCCTTTTCCAAGGAAGCTGGTTTGGCATTTTTCCGGGCAGCCACAGCTTCCCTGGGCAGGAGCAGCCCTGGCATGACAGAGTCTCCCCGAGCCTGTGCACAGCAGCAGGAGGGAGGGAGGAAATGAATCCTCACTAAGAGGAATCTCATTTTTGCGGTGCTGATCAGGCACGGCCATGGAGCGTTCCCAGCCAAGGCTTTGGGTGGGCTGGGAATGGTCCTTGTCCTGTGCTGGGCAGGTTCTGTTCACCGTGAATCCCTTCCCCACTGCCCAAGGAGCCTTTGCAAGTGCTGTGGGAGCAAAGGTCGTTCCAACATTCCTCGTTCCAGAGAGAGCTGCGAACAGAGGGAATCTGCGGCTGGATACGGCCACAGAACTGATTTCTTAGGATTTCTTTGGCAAAGGTCTGGAGACAAGTAACATCCCGGGTTTATTTCTACATTTGTTTCCTTCCTTTATTTCATTGTCTTCTATCTTTGTACAAAACCATTCCTTGGTTTATTGGGAATATCTGGGGACTGACCCCCTTTTCCTCACCGGTTTGGTGCCTGAGCTGCTCTGTTCCCTTCCATGGAATTCTCTCTGGATGAGGCTCCTCCTGCTGTGTGAGAGATTCCTGGGAGTCCTGGGTGGCTCTGGAGAGCAGGAGCAGCTGCCTCTGGAGCGATGCCTCCCAGGAGGACGCGTGTCCAGAGCCAAGGCCACCAACATCCAAGTCCTTCCCTAACGAGCCCGGGCTTTCCAAACCTTCCCATCCTGACCTGCCCCACCGCTGCTCCTCCCTGGGCCTGACGGGGAGTTTCCCAATCCCTGGTGGAGTCCCTTGGGGCCCACGATGGGGGCTTCACCCACAGGATTTCTCCAGCCTCAGGAACCTTTCCTTGCTGGGATCCTGCGGAACAGAGGCTCCCCCACGGACAGGAAACATTCCTGCCAGTAACTCCTGAACTGGCTGGGGAAAATCTTCTAATGAGCACCTCGTTCATTAGTGACCAAATTCCTTCAAATGCAGTGGCAGTCCAGGATGGGAGAGCTGGGATTGTTCAGCTGGAAAAGATCCAGGGAGAGCTCAGAGCCCCTTCCAGGGCCTAGAGGGGCTCCAGAGGAGCTGGAGAGGGACTGGGGACAAGGGCTGGAGGGACAGGACACAGGGAATGGCTTCCCACTGCCAGAGGGCAGGGATGGATGGGATATTGGGAAGGAATTGTTCCCTGTGAGGGTGGGGAGGCCCTGGCACAGGGTGCCCAGAGCAGCTGTGGCTGCCCCTGGATCCCTGGCAGTGCCCAAGGCCAGGCTGGACGGGGCTGGGAGCAGCCTGGGACAATGGGAGGGGTCCCTGCCATGGCAGGGGTGGCACTGGGGGGGCTTTACGGTCCCTCCCAACCCGAACCATTCCCTGATTCTCTGAACTTATCTCTTTTCTCCAGTGGGATTTTAAATCTCTGGATTTGGACTTCCCCCAAAGGTTTTAGGTTTGTTATAAAACACCCCGAGGTGTTTGTGGCCGAGGGACTCCCAGGATAAATCTTTGTTGTTCCTGTGTTTGAACGAAGAAATCTGAGCTGGGGATGCTGAGGGTCCCTCCCAGCTCCTCGTTCCTCTAAAAAATGTGATGCTGTCCCTTCTCCCACTGAATCAGATCAGCTCCTGCTTCCTGATGCTCTGGGAAGGGGCTGGAGCCCCAGGAGGGGCAGCTGAGGGAGCTGGGAAAGGGGCTCAGCCTGGAGCAAAGGAGGCTCAGGGGGGACCTTGTGGCTCTGCACAACTCCCTGACAGGAGGGGGCAGCCGGGGGGGTCGGGCTCTGCTCCCAGGGAACAGGGACAGGAGGAGAGGGAACGGCCTCAGGCTGGGCCAGGGGAGGGGCAGGGTGAATATTGGGAAAATTTCCTCCTGGAAAGGGTGGCCAGGCTGGCCAGGGCAGGGGTGGAGTCCCCATCCCTGGGGGGATTTAAAGCCCTGTGGATGTGGCACTTGGGGACAGGGCTCAGTGTGGCTGTGGCGGTGCTGGGGAATGTTGAACTCCATGATCCTGGAGCTCTTTTCCATCCTGAACAATTCCAAGGCTCTGGAACTCACACTCAGCTCAGGTAACCAGGATGCAGCAGCCAAAGTCTCGAGGCTGCAATTTCTCCTCAACCCAAAATAGTCAAACATATGCAGGGAGAAAGAGCTCCAAATAAACAAACCCACAGTCTGCTCCTCCAGAAATATCTTGGAATGTGCACAACAGACTGGGATCCCTCAGGGCCTTCCCAGCACTGCTCAGGGTTCCAGTGGTAACGGCTCCGAGCTGGGACAGATTTGCAGCCCTAAAAAACCTGGAGCTGCCGTAATTACTGACTATGTGCTTTAAGTGGGAATCTCTTGGCATGGAATTCTGTTTTCCATTATTCCCAGATGACAGCAGACACGGTGACAGCTCCAGCTGTTTATTTTGGGAAGACAGGAGATTTTAAAGGTGGCTGGAGGAGCAGGGATGCTGGGAGGGGGGAAGGTGACTTCACCTCTGTGTAAAACCCAACCAAACCAAACCCAACCAAACCCAACCAAACCCAACCAAACCCAAAGCAACCAAATCAAACCAAACCCAACCCAACCAAACCAAACCCAACCCAACCCAACCAAACCCAAACCAACCAAATCCCTCCTGCTCAGGTTCTTTCAAGTTCCCAGACAGAAAAAAGCAGTGGTTGGAAACACATCAACACAAACAAGCTCTGAGATGCAGCCGATCCCCTTCAGCTCCTCCTTTTGGATTGAGCTCCTGCACTTTTTGCTCACGTAGATGAATTTGGGATTTTTATTTTTTTTTTTGGTTTAGCTGCTCAGGGTCTCATCTGTCTGTCTTTCACTATTCCTTCACTTGGTTNAAACCAAACCAAACCAAACCAAACCAAACCAAACCAAACCAAACCCAACCAAACCAAACCAAACCCAACCCAACCAAACCAAAGCACTCCCTGCTCTTTAACTTCCAACAACACCCAGCCAGGGCAGTGAAATCCTTGGAATTAATCTCCGGGATGTCCCCCTGGAAGTGCTGTTTGCGGGATCACCTTCCAGCTCTGAAAACCACTGTCAGGGTTTGAGGCTGGCCAAGCACCAGGCACCCACAAAAAACTATTCACTCATTTTCCTCTGCTAGAGCTGAGCAGAGGAGGGGAAATTAAAACTTCATTTTCATGAGCTGAGATAAGGATTATTGAAAAAAAATAACTACTTTAAGGCAAAACAGGTTCAAAACTTAATCAGTATAAAGAAGGTTTATTATTGATAGAATTACAAGTAAAAAGGGTAATGAATGCAGTATTCACGCATGGGCAAGGGCTCCGCAGCATGGCGGAAAAGGTGCAAAGACTTCATTGCGTATCCGAAATTCCCTTAAATACCAATAGAAAGACAGGAAATCACCTCATATAAACAGGAAAGAAGTTCACCTCAGTGTCCCCCAATCACCTGGAATATTTCCCAGACATTGCCTATTATGGTGAAGGATAAACAACACCTTACAAGGTCACAAACTGCAATTATCACATCTCATAGGGCTGACACCGTCCAGAAACCCACAATGCTCTCTCAGCCCATCCCCAGTGACCTGGCTGTGATCCCAGGGTCACCTCCGGCTCGGAGAACGCGGCTCTTTCTTCGGCCGACAAGGCCCAAGCTCTCTTCCAGCACACAGTGTAGCCCAACAAATGAGAACCAAAGCAAAGCTTCAGAACACCTTTCCTTCCCCATCCCTCCCTCTTTCCACCAACCGTGCAAGGAAACAAAACCTGGGGTTTTGGTCAGTATTTCACTTCCTAAAAATTGTTCTTCAGTACACTTAAGGAAAAGAGTTTCTTCTGCTGTGCTGCGGGATCCTTCCCACGGGAGATTGTTCTCTGTGAACTTTTCTAGAGTGGTTTGAACCTCCACAAGCAGCAGTCCCGCCCAAACCTGCTGCAATGTGAGTCCTTCCCACGGGCTGAGCAGTCTTCCCACAACTGCCCAGCGTGGGTCATTTCAGTTCATGGGGTTCAGTCTTTTAAGGATGAGCTGTTCTAGCTTGGAAGCGAAGGCTCCCTGTCTCTAAAAGCAAGGGTCATCTCTCTCTGTTCGAGTTCCTCACTGGATTACAGCTTTTCAGCATCCACACGCTCCAGCATGAGTACTCTTCTTCAGGGGCTGCACGTGGATTTCTGCACCCCCCATGCACCTCAGGGATTACAGGGACACAGTTTGTTGTACCTCAGTCCTCACCACGGCTCGCAGGAGAATCCCGGCTCCGGCGCTGGGAGTGCCTCCTCCCTCTCCTTTGTTTCACTGACCTCGGTGCCACTGTGTTGGCTCTCCTCACATGTCCTCACTTTCCCTTTTCCTCTGACTTGGAAGAAAGTTGGTGTCTGTAAGTTGCAGTGGAGGGGTTGATCTTGTCTGGGCTCTGCATCAGGGAACTGCTCGCCGTGTCTCTCACTGCTGGCCACGTGGCCCCTGCCAGCACCGCACGGGCGGTTCCGGCCTCAGGACGGCCCTGGCTGCGTGGTCCTGGCCCCAGGACGGCCCTGGCTGCGTGGTCCTGGCCCCAGGAGGGCTCTGGCCACACGGTCTCGGCCTCGGGAGGGCCCTGGCCACACCGGGATGGGCCCCGTGGCCGCCTCTCCACCCCTTGGGAGAAATAAGAGAGCTTCCCGTGGTTTTTCCCTCCTTCAATACGTCACCACAGAGGCGTCACCAGCTTGTCCAGCTGGGCTGGTCACCTGCCCACGGTCAGAGCCTCCAGCAATCGGCTCTGTGCCAGACACTGACGTTCCGAGCAGCTCCTCCTGCCCCCACCCAAAACCAGGCTGTGTTAAACCAACACAACCGTGGGGAGTATTTGAGTCACTGAAACAAACCCAGCAAAGAAACGGGGCCTGGGGCTCCAGGGCCACGTCCAGGGAGGAGGAAATTCCAACCGGGATTGATCAGTGGGTGTGCAGAGGTGGAGGGAAGCTCATCCAGGGCTCCCTCCAGGGATAAGGCAGTAATCCGGGAAAGGAGTGACACCGAGCCCAGGGAGGATTGCTGCCTCTGAGCCGTGCTTCCCGAAATTCATTTCTCCCAGGAAACTGCAGCAACTCCATTGCTTGAGGTGCTGAGGAGCCAATTCCAAGGCCAGGAATGTGGTCCCAGAGATTTCTGCCCTGGCCAGGGGGTTCAGACAATTCCTTCTCCATCAGGAAATGCCGATTTAGCAAATGCACGACTTTTGGCTTTCAGTAAGCTGGGTTTGCTGAACGATATCCTCAAGTCCTGCATGTGGCGTGGAGAGGAAGTCTCCCAGCGGGAATGCGCTCTGGGGCTGGGCTTTGTGCTGGGAATGCCATGGTCCAGCCCCCCCGGGCACTGATTTGGAGCCACACTCCGGATTCAAGGCTTGGTGACAACAGCACCAAGCTCACAATGCTCCTTTTCCCACAGTGGCTGAGAAGCGTCTTCCTCCTCTTTTTTGGATGAAGCTCTTTCAGCCCCAGCTGTTCAAACCCAGCAGGGACCCTGAGCTCCAGCCCCAGATCCTTCCTGCTTCCCTCAGGATTTCATCTCCAGGTTTTTAGGAGAAGAGAACATTCCAATAATGCATTAAAGGTGTTTCCACACCCATTTTTTATTTTGCAAGCTGAAGCTGCTGTCAGGGTAAGGAGTGAGGGAATATGAAGAAATCACTTTTCCCTGGCAGGAATTTGATTCCTTTTCCTCTCCCCTGACCGCCCAGAGCGGCAGGAAGAGGCTTTGGGAATTAGCAGGCTCGGAACACTCCTGGAGCCTCGGGAGGAGCGAGGTCAGGCAGGGAATATCACTAATTCCTGCTGGAAATTACAACCGCTTCGGGCTGGGTTTTATTCCCAGAGATTTTTGCCAGGTGTGAGGAGCTCTGAGGAGGTGGAAGGGAATTCAAGGCTGAGTTTCCAAGAGTTTTCCTCAGGCTTTGTGGGTCAGGACAGTCCCAGGGCCCTCAGGATCCTGCGGTGCCTTTGGATGAGCCTTTTCCAGCCTCGGCCAAGGACATCAGCAGAAACGGAAGCCATAAAAGCAGGGAACCATGGAATGGTTTGGGTTGGGAGGGGCCTTAAAGATCCAGTGCCACCCCTGCCATGGCAGGGACCCCTCCCACTGTCCCAGGCTGCTCCCAGCCCCGTCCAGCCTGGCCTGGGACACTGCCAGGGATCCAGGGGCAGCCACAGCTGCTCTGGGAATTCCAGCCCAGCTCCTCCCCACCCTCGAAGCCAGGAATTCCTCCCCAGTATCCCATCTAACCCTACTCCCTTTCAGTTTAAATCCTGAACCTTGCAGGGTGCCTGGAACAGTTCCTGAGGCTGGGCACGGACTGAGCCATAAATCAACGCTCACGTAGAAAAATAAATAAACAAATCCAGCTCTTCCCAATCCCTTCCTGATGTTTTCCAAAGCAGCGAGGAGGAATCAGAGGCGCAGGGCAGGGATGTCCCCCCTCCACCCCAGTCCCAGTGACACAAATTCCAGCGGAGAAGGAGCAGACCCAGAGCCGGGGAAGGGTCATTTGCCAGAGGAATCCTGGTTGGGATGTTGGGAAGTCGGAGCCTGGCAAGGAGGACAGAGGGGGTTTTCTGGGAAGGCCCAGGGACAGATGGAGCCAGGCAGGAGGAGGAAGTGTAGAGGAGGGAAAGCTCCAGCTGGGAGTGGATGAGCAGGGAAAGCAGGGCCGTGGTTTGCAGCCCTTTTTAGCTGGCCAGGAGCTGCAGAACCCTCGCTGCAGTTCCCGGGATTTCGCTGTTCCTTGGCTCACTGGCTTTGCTTCCCTTAAGTTCCCCTTTCCCGGGATGCATGGATGTGCCAGCCCGTCCAGCCCGGGGAGCTGTCAGTGACCTGCTCCACACTGAGCAGATCCTTTCTTTACTGCAGAGCTGGGAATTTCCCAGCTCAATGTCTGCTGTCAGGAATTCCTGTTTTGTGGAGCTGTGCTGAGGTTTGGGATGGCTGGAAGTGGAGATTTTTGGGAAGAAGTCTCCAAAGCACCAAAGCTTCCCATTTCCCACTCCCAGAGGAAAGGATGGCTCTGCCAAGGAGCCACTTCTCTTTTAGGGAAGAGTTTTCAGGAAGGGAAATGGGAATGCCAGGATTTCATCCCCACAGAGCCAGGCTCAGGCCGGGCCTGGGCCGGGGCTTAACTGATCCCAGAACTGGATTTCAGGATAAATGTCCTGTGCTGATTCAGGCTGTCCCAGGGACGGCTGCACTTGGATCCCAGGCTCTTCCCAGAATCCCAGGCTGGTTTGGGTTGGAAGGGACCTTTCAGGCCACCCAGTCCCAGCCCAGGACAGCTCCCAGTGTCCCAGGGTGCTCCAAGGCCCAGCCTGGCCTCAGGCTGTGCTCACTGACCTGCCCAGGGATCCTGGCTCAGCCATGGATCTATCCCAGGATTTTGCAGCTTGGATCCCAAGCCCAGAGCAAGGCTCCTCCTCTGCAGGGAACAGCTCGGGATGAAGCTGGAGGGGAGAACCTGGGGCTCTCCCTGGGGATCCATCCTGGGGGATCCATCCTGGGGGATCCCACCCGGAGCTGCCCCGGGTGGGGGATCTCTGCACTCATGGAATGGCTGCTCAGTCCATGGATCAGAGGGATCACCCTGGGCTGTCTCCTCTGATCTGAGCACTTCAGAAATCCAAAGGAAAGGAAGGAACCCGGGGCCCCCAGAGCCGCTTCAGGCAGTGTTTGATCCCTGAGCTCGGAGGCACGGCTGGGTTGGAGCAGGGATTAATTACAGGATTTATCTTCCTGGCTTTTCCCTGGCACTTCCTCATTAACATTTACAGCAGGATCCTGGTCCATGACCGGGCTCCAACTGCTGGAAAATACCTGTGGTTATTACAGCTGAGCCTAACTGTGCTGCAGCCACCCTTGGGACTGCACAGCTGCTGCTGGAGCTGAGCAAGGATCCTCCTCCTGCAGCAGCTTTGCTGGGAGCAGGCACAAAACGGGAATTTTCCCAATTCCAAGCCCACAACAACTTTTTATGAGATTTCAGCCATGGTTGCAGCTCTGAGCAACCCCAGGTGCTGCCCTGGAGCTGCTCTGGGGCCATCAGGCACCTGCAAAGCCGAGACTAAACCAGGTTTAAATCACAGAGCTCCAATTCTTCCCAGGTTCAGGGGGACAGACCACTGGATACTGGACAGACCACTGGATACAGCTGACTGCAAAATTATCGTAATTATGATGATGATGAAAGTGTTCCCCTCCTCGATGTGCTCATTAAAAATGTGTCACCATTGTCCACACAGAGAGATTCCATCCCTAAATCTTTGTCCTGAATTCCTTGCCTGGGGCTCTGTGAGAGCCCAGAGGGGCTGTGAGTGAAACCCTGGAATCATGGAATGGTTTGGGCTGGATGGGCTTAAGGATGAGCCAGGCCCACCCTGCTGTGGGCAGGGACACCTCCCACTCTCCCAGGTTCTCAGGAACCACCCAAGGCTCTGCAGTGTAGAAAAGTCTGGATTTTCCCTGAGATTTTGTGCTCACTCCTGGATTCCACTCCCAAGGCTGTTGTGCGTGCGAGGGGCAGCACCTCAGACATTCCCTGTCCTTCCTGCAGAATTCCATGGTTTGTTCTCTCACCTGGAGCTGCTTCCTTTAACTTCAGCAAAGGCTGCTCAGGCTGGAAAGGGAAAACCCGGCACTAAAGCCAGGAAAACCCAGGGCTTTCCCTTGAAAGCTGCTGCAGAAATGTCATTTCCTGGATTTGGGGCGGAACAGCCAAACCTGGAATGCTGCAGAAGGGCAGAATTCCTTCCAAAAGGTGCTGAGGGCTGAGAAGCGTGGGATCCCACCGGGGTCCCCTGACTGCTGCTTTTCCTCTGGAATATCAGTCCCTCCCCCCGGGAATGCGGGCCTCAGCTTCCCCAGTGTGCTGGGAAAAGCTGGGATGAGGCCAGGCTGTGCTGGGGAACTGTGGGTGGTGGCTCTGGGCCCTGCGGGGTGACTGCTCTCTGCAGGGTGCGTTTGTTGTTCTTCCGAGCTCTAAAGTCCTCCCTGAATGGAGACGGGTTTGATCCGGAGGGTTCTTCCCACAAAGCAAACAAAACTCAGAGTTTCAGCTGAAATTCAAAGGTGCTGGAGTTTTGTCTCGAGCTTTACAAAGCCAAAAACGCCTCCCCTGGGATGTCGGTGCCAAGCTCTGTCTGGAAGGGATAAAGGAGAGGTTTGATCCTTTGTAATCCGTGCTCGGAGGGAGGAGGAGGAGGAGGAGGAGGAGGGGGAATCCCTTTGGGCATAGCAGGAGAGGCAGGAGCCACAAAAGGCCCTCACAGGGCCGGGGTCGGATCCCTGGTGCCAAAACCCCGACGAGGGCTGGGCGGTCTGACCCCAAGTGCAGAACAGCCTCTCCCTTCCAGCCCTGTGGGGAAGGGGCAGGAGGATCCCAATCCAACGGGAGCACAGCCCCTGAGGGGGTGAAAGGAACTCTCCCAGTGTCTGGGCAGGAATGAATCCCTGGGGTGTGCCCTCACCTTCTGCTCAGTCAGGGGAGACTCAGCCTCATTAGGCTGGGCTGGAAAATCTAATTAAGAGTTCTCTGAGCACCTGGAATGGGGATTGTGCATCCAAACGCGTGTGTTAATGGATCATGGAACGGCTGGGGTTGGGAGGGACCTTAAAGCCCCTCCAGTGCCACCCCTGGGACATTTCCCACCACCCCAGGGTGCTCCCAGCCCCGTCCAGCCTGGCCTGGGACACTTCCAGGGATCCAGGGGCAGCCACAGCTGCTCTGGGAATTCCATCCCAGCCCCTCTCCACTCTCACAGGGAAGGATTTTTCCATATATCCAACCAAAATTTCCCCTCTGTCAGTGGGATCCCGTTCCCCCTTGCCCTGTCAACTCCAGTTCCCAATCCACAGTCCTTCTCCAGCTTCTGGAGCCCAGGACAGGCCCAGGGCCCTCAGGATCCTGCAGTGCCTTTGGATGAGCCTTTTCCAGCCTCCAAAAAGGACATCAGCAGCGATGTTAGCCATAAAATCAGGGAATCCTGGAATGGTTTGGGTGGGAAGGGACCTTAAACCCACCCAGTGCCACCCCTGCCATGGCAGGGACACCTCCCACTGTCCCAGGCTGCTCCCAGCCCCGTCCAGCCTGGCCTTGGGCACTGCCAGGGATCCAGGGGCAGCCACAGAGCCTCATCCCTTCCGGGCAGGCAGCAATCCCAGGGATTGGAGCCGCTCCAGCTCCAGGGAGTCCCGAACCGCTCTGAGCCTTCTCCCCGTCCCAGCTGAGCCCGGGTGGGATGCGCAGGATCGGGAGCCGCTGGAGCAGAACCGAAGGCTCTGCTGGGAAGGGAAAGCACCTCCCGTGAGTGAAGCAGCGTTAATTACCGCATGCAAATGAGCCCCGCCCGGGCTGCTCCGCGCCCGCCTCATCTGGGAGCAGCTCAGGAGGTAAAAACGAGCTCTCAGCTTCTCCTCGAGCAATTAGGGCTGCGTGAGAGACTCATTAATCAGCACAATTAGCGGGGCTGCTGCCGCCCGGGGATCAAAGGGCTTTGGGGGGGGGACTTCGCCGCTCAGGAGCGTTGGATGAGAGGTGTCCAAAGCTTTGCTGGGATCTCTCATCCATCCCGGGATCCCATGGAATGCCACAAGGGGAGGATTTCGCTCATTTTCACCTGGCAGCTGCTCCGTCCCCTCTGAATCCGCTGCTCCTGGTCCCCGCTGTCCGTCCCTCCGGGAGAGTCACATCGAGGGAAGCAGGGCTGACAGCTCAGCCCAGGGAATATGGGAATGTTGTTCCTTAGGAACAGGCGGCCGGCCAGGGCCAGGGGTTAAATCTACCGGGGGCTCTTTGCAAAGCCTTCAGCAGCAGCAGCCCGGTTCCCTTGGCATCAGAAATGTAGGGAACGAGTGGGAAACCAGCACAGAGTTTACAAAACACCCACCAGAAATGCAGGGAAGGAGTGGGAAGATCAGGACGATGTCTACAAACCCCTTCTCCCCCAGAACCTGAGGCACAGACGTTCCAGAGATCACAAGGATCTGGGAATTACCCTCACCTTTCCAGCACTGTTGGAGGAATTCTCCCAATCCAGCTCCTTCAGGAGTCCTTTGGTGATGCTGAAGCTGCACAAAATCTCAGTATTGCTCTCTCAGGCCTTTCCAGCAGCAGGAAAAGCTTTCCATGACTTTGTCCTGCTTTATCCGTAAATAACTCCTGGCCGGGCGCCGTGCCCGGGGCAGGGGTCACCGCTCTGCTCCCGGCCCGAGGGGTGAGGGGCGAAGGGGATGTGGGAACAGCAGAGAAAAGCTCCTTGCAGAGCTCCATCGGAGGGAAATATTTTACCCAATCCCATTGTCTCAATTCTTTTGGTCTCAGAACCAAAATAGAGATTGAACAGCAGCAAATTCCCCCTGCATGAATTCCAAACAAAACATCAGGGAAAAATGTAACAAATAAATCACTTGTTGGGTAGGAAACTCCTCCAGCTGTAGTTACACTGTGATTATAGAGGTACTTGGCATGAAAATGGGATGTTTCATATCAGGGCAAATAAAATGCTCCCCTTAACCCAACGTGGGGGTTGTGGCACTTTCTGATTGGGAAAAAAAAAAAGAATTTCAAGGAGTTGGATTTCAAATTGACCTGAAACAATTTCTTGTTTGCTTGCTTGTTTGAAATTGCCGGTGAGGCAAAAAAATCCATTATCTCCAGAGTTCTGCCTGGGCTGTGCCTGCCCAGATGATGGGATAAACAACCTGCCTGGGAATGGGAAAGCTGCTCCAGATGGGAATCTCGGGGGAGTTACAAACTGGAGCTGCTCAGGATGAGCCTCATCTGGAGATCACCTTCCCCTGGTTCAGAGAATCCTGGAATATCCTGGGCTGGAAGGGACCCCCAGGATCATCCCAACCCCCGGCCCTGCCCAGACACCCCAACAACCCCACCCTGGGCATCCCTGGCAGCGCTGCCCAAACGCTCCTGGAGCTCTGGCAGCCTCGGGGCCGGGACCATTCCCTGGGGAGCCTGGGCAGGGCCCAGCCCCCTCTGGGGGAGGAACCTTTCCCTCATCCCTCCTGTATCGATCCCAGTTCAATCCCATACCCATCCGGTATCCATCCTTCATCCATCCCTCACCCATCCCGCATCCATCCCGCATCCATCCCGCATCCATCCCGCATCCATCCCGCATCCATCCCGCATCCATCCCGCATCCATCCCGCATCCATCCCGCATCCATCCCGCATCCATCCCGCATCCATCCCGCATCCATCCCGCATCCATCCCGCATCCATCCCGCATCCATCCCGCATCCATCCCGCATCCATCCCGCATCCATCCCGCATCCATCCCGCATCCATCCCGCATCCATCCCGTATCCATCCCACATCCATCCCACATCCATCCCTCACCCATCCTGTATCCATCCCACAACCATCCTGCATCCATCCCATATCCATCCCATACCCATCCTGTATCCATCCCTCACCCATCCCATACCCATCCCCCATCCATCTCGTATCCATCCCATATCCATCCCGTATCCATCCCACATGCATCCTGCATCCATCCTGCATCCATCCTGCATCCATCCCATACCCATCCCATACCCATCCCGTATCCATCCCACACCCATCCCATACCCATCCCTTATCCATCCCGTACCCCTCCCCGTCCCCGCTGTCTGCAGGCCCTGCCCAAGGGCCCGGACTCATTAGGACGGGACTGACCAATCCTTTCCCCTGAGCGTGGGGCCGTCCCTTGGGACAATCCCTGTCCCTCCCTGCTGTTCCCGGCAGCTGCAGCGGGCTCTGCAGGAGCTGGGATTCCCTGTCCCGTTATTTCCGTAGCCCCTCGGAGCTACGAGAGGATTGAGATCCTTCTGTTCTCTCCCCCGTGTCCCACCCTCGGTCGCACACGTGGGGCGGCCGTGACCTCCCCGCTCCCGGCTCTCCAGGGAAGGCGGAGGGATGGGAGGGTCAGCCCAGGGCTGGAGCTGCCGGGTGCAGCCCCCACCGTGCGAGCTGGGCTGGGGCGAGGGGGAATTCATTCCCGGAATCCCAAAGCTGCCGGAGCCATCAGTGCGGCGTGGGAGGGGATCCCGTAACACGGAGCTGCAGGGGAGGGGTCAGAGCGGGAAGGGCAGGACCCCTCTCCTCTGGATACCTCTGGGACACCTCTGAGACCCCTCTGGGATACCCCTGGATACCCCTGAAGCCCCCCTGAGACCCCTCAGGCTGATGGGGCCACACCAACAGGGCCAGGGCCGGGATTTGAGCCTCCCCCCGGAGCTCCATGCTGCCCCGGCCAGGGGTCTCCCAGTGCCGCAGGAATTGTGCAGGGGGAGCGGGAATTGTGCAGGGGGGGAGTGGGAATTGTGCAGGG
>VXBT01003143.1:26474-43481 GCA_013400235.1 Oriolus oriolus
CCCAAACCCCCCAGGCCCTGCAGGCCTGGCCATTGGAAAAACCCTCCTGGAGCACAGAATTTCCACAGTAAAAGTGAGATTTGGCAATGAAATTCCAGCCCCTGCCAAGTGAGGATGTTTGGTTTCAGCTTCCCCACTAGAAATGTCATTTATCCGACTGGAGGGGCTCCTAGGGAAGGGCAGCACTGACAGCTCCCCTCCCCTGCAGCTGCTGCAGGGAGAGCAGAGGCAGCTCTGGAGCTCACAGGTGGTTCAGAGCCCCATTCCCCATTTCCAGAGCAGAAAGTTCCATCTGAAGGACAGAATTTTGTCAGTTTTATTTCATTTAAATGAACTCAGTGACTGCTCAGGAAGGAAAAAAGGGGAAATTTCAAAATGGAAACCAAACAGAGCAGTATTATCAAAATGTAGGGGTGGGGTTGGTGGGAGCTGGGCTCAGCTGCCTCCTGAGCAGGGTTTTGGGCTCAGTTTAATCTAAAATAGCTCAGCTTGGATGAACTTTAGCAAATATCAGCAGCCTGGGGATGCCACAGGTAAAAATTCAGGTGAAAAACTCCCCCAGGTCCAGAGGTTTGGCTGTGCCTGAGCTCCCCTGGCCCTCCCTGTCCTGCCCACACCCACATCCCCAAATCCCTCCTTTGGCCCGGGCTCCAGCCCAGGGGATTTATGGTTATTAAAACCATTAATTTATTAATTATTATATGATTTAATTCTGTTCCAAGCGCTGACCCTCAGGAGTTTGCTGCTCTCAGACCCTCCCAGGGGCCTGGGCTGGATCTCTCCCCTCAGCTGCCCAGAGAAAAGCCCGGAGGCAGCTGAAGTTTCAAAGGAGTTTAAGGTTTTAAAGGAGTTGGGATGGAGCTCAGCAGTCCTGAGCTGTTGCTCCTCGCTGCTCACAGCCCACAGGGAATGACTCAGAAACTCCTCAGGGAATCCCGGGCTTGTGGCGGCCGCTCCACGCAGCTCCTCGCAGCTCCTCCCGCTCCAGGCAGCTCCTCCCGCTCCCACTGGTGCCCCCCGAGGCGCTGCCCGGAGCCATCCCGGTGCCAGCCAGCCCCGGAGAGCCCGGGCTGCCTCAGGGCTGGCCTTTGGGAGCAGTTCCTGCTCTCTGGAAACGCTCCCTGCCTACTCGGCCCGGCCCGGCCTCCTTGTGCAGCCCAGGAACAGAGAGTGGGGAGCAAATCCTGACTTTAATGAGGCCCAGAAATGCTGAATTCGAGCACTGAGCACTGAATTAAAGCGATCTCGGTGGGGTGGAGGGGCCGGAGCTGCTCTGCTGCCCTGGCACTGCCTTTTCTCGGCGATGTTTCCGCTGTGCCCGCTCGGCCTGACTGCAGCCTCTCCCTCTTTGCCCTGGAGCCCAGCACACCCTGAGGTGACAGGGCTGGAAAAAACCCGAGCTGCCCTAAAAGCCCAGCCCTTTATGCTGATAAAGGATGGGTTTGGACAGGAACTCCTCCGTGGGAGCCTCCCCGTTGCTCAGTTTTGACCCAAACTGGTTTTGCTGGGTGGGCCAGGCCGGCTCCGGGCACACCAAGGCCGGGCAGCTCCTTGCGCTGATGGCCACGGCTGCTCCTCCTACCTCAGGGCCTTCCCCAGAGCCGAGGAAACTCCATCCCTGCCAGGTATTGCCAAGTGCTAACCCAGGGACAGGGAGCAGCTGGAGCTGGGCCGGGGGGATTTGGGATGGAGCTCAGGGAAAGGTTCCTCCCCCAGAGGGTGCTGGGCACTGCCCAGGCTCCCCAGGGAATGGTCCCGGCCCCGAGGCTGCCAGAGCTCCAGGAGCGTTTGGGCAGCGCTGCCAGGGATGCCCAGGGTGGAGTTGCTGGGGTGTCTGGGCAGGGCTGCGGGTTGGGATGATCCTGGGGGTCCCTTCCCACTCAGGATATTCCAGGATTCCATGGCCCCCAGCTGCACCCCGCCTGCTCCGTGGGCTGAGCTGCACACAGGTGCACAAGGATGCTCTGCCCACCTCCCCCAGCTCCTGCTCTCTGCTGGGGCCCGGAGAAGCTGATCCCAAACAAATCTGGGGACATGGGTGGCACCTGAGAGCCCAGCGAGCCCAGCCTGGGTTCTGCCTGTCCCACAGCCTGGGGGACACAGCCCCTTGGGTCATTGCCCAGCTCCTGGTTTGTGGTGACTTCTCCAGGCAGCGTAAACCACTCTGGGGTTCTGGTTCCTCAGCTCCCCGTTTCCATGCTCCTTCTGCAAGGAAAGGCTGAAAGATTTGGGATTGTTCAGCCTGGAGAAGAGACCGGGCTGACCTCATTGTGACCTTCCAGGACCTGAAGGGAACCTACAGGAAAGATGAGAGAGGGACTGAGGACAAGGGGTGGAGGGACAGGACACAGGGAATGGATCCCACTGCCAGAGGGCAGGGATAGATGGGATATTGGGAAGGAATTCCTGGCTGTGGAGGTGGGGAGGAGCTGGGCTGGAATTCCCAGAGCAGCTGTGGCTGCCCCTGGATCCCTGGCAGTGCCCAAGGCCAGGCTGGACGGGGCTGGGAGCAGCCTGGGACAGTGGGAGGTGTCCCTGCCATGGCAGGGGTGGGATGAGGGAGGTTTTAAACATCCCTTCCAGCCCAGCCCACTCTGGGATGAGGAGGAATGTTTAAAATGCTCATCCCGAGAGCAGGGAAATGCTGCTGCCTCTGGAAGTGACCCGGGAACACCAAACCCTCAGATGCTCCCTGCTCCTGCATCCCTGGCCCCGGGCACTGCTGGGGGTGGCTCTTAAACCCCACCTTGCTCCCAGCTGGGCTCTAATTAAGCCCTAATTTCACCCTCCGTGGCTCAGCCCCTTTTCCAGGGAGCTCCGGCTGCTCCAGGCAGGGAGGGAATCTCATGGAGCCTTTCTGAGGGGTCCAGTCCCTGCACCCCATCCCCACCAAGCCCGGTGCCCGAGCCGCTCCCGCTCCGTGCCGGTGTCGCCCTGTCCCGCGTGCTGCCCCCTGGGAGGGGCTCAGGCAGCTCAGGGCGCTCACAGATCACCCTGAGATTATGGAAATACTCAGGTATTTGATCTTGCCCCTGTATGTCCCCATGCCAGAGCAGCCCCTCCTCCCTCTGTGCGCCGGGAAATCCCGACCCAGCCGCGCTCCTCAGCAGGGATTCCCGAGAAGAGCTGGAATGCAAATAGGGCAGGCTCGGATAGAAGCCGTGTCTGGGGACGCTCAGAGCTCTGTTTGGGATGTCTGAACTGCAGAGTTAATGGTTATTTATGGCCTCGGGTGCTGAGGGGCTCCATCATCCCGAGGAACGTTGGGCAAACCAGAGCGGCTGGGAGCGACGGGAATCTGGGATTTTGATCCTTCAAAGCGGAAAAGCTGCTCCCGAAAGCATCTGCAGGCATACACCAGCTCTGACTGTCTGTGTGAGGAGCAGCTCAGGGAGATTCCCTGCTCCCGGGAGCCTCCCAAGGGCTGATCCCAAATTCCAGCCCCTCCTTCCCCAGAGTTCTTGGGTCTCCTTTGTGGATGGGCTCGGAAATTCACAGGATTCCCCCAAACACTCGGTGTGGGCAAGGCAAGGTGGAATTAGGAATTCCCCTCCTGGGGATCAGTGATGGGGAGCCTGGCCCATGCAGGGCCCTCAGCAACCCCTGCAGAGCCGGGGCCAGGCATCCTGAGAATCTGGGAATCCTGGAATGGTTTGGGTGGAAGGGACCTCACAGCCCCACCCAGTGCCACCCCAGGGACACCTCCCACTGTCCCAGGCTGCTCCCAGCTCCGTCCAGCCTGGGCTTGGAAACTGCCAGGGATCCAGGGGCAGCCACAGCTGCTCTGGGAATTCCATCCCAGCCTCTCCCCACCCTCCCAGGGAGGAATTCCTTCCCAAATCCCAACAGCTGCAGCCTGTGGCACACAAACCCACAACGGGATCGCTCCCAGGTGTCCCCAACACCTGGAGCAGTGCAGGGGCCCTGCCCCGGGTGACACAAACCCACTCCAGGCTGGCAGTGGGTTTGAGGCAGGAGCTGCATTCCCAGCTCGGGAAGTGATTCCCAACCTTGCCTGCTCTCCCCATCCCTGGTGATTCCAGATCTAATGTGGAATTAATTCCCCATTTCAGAACCCCAGCTGGGTTTCCCTATGAGTCCTGGCAAAGCTCCAGCCCCATGGAGCCAAAATCAGGGATAATTTGGAATTATTTAAGCACCTGCCCTGTGGTTCACTGGGATCATCCCCTCCTGTCTCAGAGCTTGGGTTCCCTGGGAGAGCAGTTCCAGATGCGAAAATCCCCATTTGTGCCCTGCTTGGCCCAGCCCAGCCAGGTTCCTTGGGACTTTTGCCTCCAAGGAGCCTCCAGCATTCCAGGGATTTCCCCAGCCCTCCAGCACTGCACAGGGGGAGCTTTCCAGCAGTGACATCCCTCAGTTTTGAAAGGTTCATCCCAGGAAAATGCCTGAAGCTGAACATTCACTGCCCAACCTTCCCAGCCTGTGCCCGGCACCGATCCAGCCCTGTACCCACCCCAGCAATGGAGAAATCCCTGATGCGGCCCTCGCTGTTCCCCTCACATACAGGAATCTGCTCAGGCTCACCCTGGAGGCCCCTGGTGTTTGGGAGACACCCAGGAATCCTGATTCCCCAGTCACCCAGGAATTCTGATTCCACAGTCACCCAGCTTTTGAGCACAGACCAAGCCTGCAGGAATCCGGGCTTTACTGGATTTACATCCCAGAGTTACTCTGGTGGCTGATCCCACCCTTTGGGATGAGGGAGCTGTTCCTCTCTGGAGGAGCTCTGGGCCAGTGCTCAGTTCTGTTCCACCACGGAGCTCCAGTGAGGAGGGAATCAGGTCCAGATCCCAGGGAACAGCTGGAGCTGTGCCAGGGGAATTTGGGATGGAGATCAGGGAAAGGTTCCTCCCCCAGAGGGTGCTGGGCCCTGCCCAGGCTCCCCAGGGAATGGTCCCGGCCCCGAGGCTGCCAGAGCTCCAGGAGCATTTGGGCAGTGCTGCCAGGGGTGCCCAGGGTGGGGTTGTTTGGGTGTCTGGGCAGGGCCAGGGTTGGGATGATCCTGGGGGTCCCTTCCAGCCCAGGATATTCCAGGATTCCATGGCCCCCAGCTGCACCCCGCCTGCTCCATGCGAATGTGGGGCTGCTGGAGGAGCTGGATGAAGCCAGACCGAGACTCTGCCCTCTCCCACCTTCTCCCTCTGGAAAAGCCCATCCCCAGGGAGGAGGGCGGGCATGAGGCCAGGGAATAAACGCTGTTCCCGAAGGCTCTGTAACCCCAAGCAGCCCCTGGGCCCTGCCCCAGCCAAAGGCCCCTTGAGGCTGTGCCACCCTCAGCTCATTCACCACTTCTGCTTCCCACCCTCCCTTTCCCATTTCGGGGCGCACCCCACGCCCTGGCTGTACTGGTTTGTACTGGGCAGAGAGGATGATCCCAGCACTGGGAACACTGGTGTGCAAACCCACCTCCGGCTGAGCAAGGAGCAGTAACGGGAAATCCCAGGAAAGGTCCCTGGAGAGGCAAAGGGAGGATGAACTGAGCAGGAGTGGCTGCACCTCACTGAGGCCTTTCAGGACTTCAAGGGCTTAAAAACACATGGAAAAGTGGCTTTTCCATGGGCAGAGAGGGCAAGGACAAGGGGGAGGGGCTTAGACTGAAAGAGAGGAGATTTAGGTTGGATATTGGGACCGAATTGTTCCCTGGGAGGGTGGGGAGGGGCTGGGATGGAATACCCAGAGCAGCTGTGGCTGCCCCTGGATCCCTGGAATGTCCTGGGCTGGGCTGGATGGGGCTTGGAGCTCCCTGGGACAGTGGGAGGTGTCCCTGCCATGGCAGGATCCTGGATCCTTAAGGCCCCTTCGCACCCAAACCAGGCCGGGATCCCGTGATTTGTAACCCTGAGGAGCTGCAAGGTCCCAAGGGATTGGTGACATCCCAGCACGGATTTCCAGCCCCAGAGCTGCACAGGCCCTCATGGAGAACAATTCCAGCTGTCCCAGGAAAAGCTTCCCATGGCACTTCCCCCTCAGCCTGGCTCCAAGATCAATATTTGGAATTCTTCCTCCCATTTCCCAGGTCAGCATCAGGTGTTCCCAGTTATCCCCCAGGAGCCCCAGGTTACTGCATCTGGAAAAGCAGAGGGAAATAAATCAGAATTCCTGATTATTTGTCCTGGGCAATTACCCTGGGAACAGCACCCTGGGGAATCCATGCAATGGGATGTGAGTGAGGAGAGGAATCCCATTGTCATGGAAAACACCCCAGGGAGGAAAGGATTGAGGGAATTTTAGTGTCCCCGTGGAAATGTCTCATCCGAGTCCCTCCCATCCATCCCAGAGCTGTGACAAACCCACGGTGTCCCCATTTCCAGGGATAAATGGGAAGGCAGGAGATGCCGCACGGATACTGAGGAGCAGCCATAGGGAAAGAAACGCTCCTGCTTTGTGTGGGAGGGTTGAGGGGGAGCTTTGGAGGGTGATCCATGACCTGGCAGATTCCCAGCTCTGATTCCCGCTTATCTGGAGCCTCCTGACTCCCATCAGCTTCTGGCACCGGGGAACTGATGGTGGCAAAGGGAAGAAGGAAGATGGGAACGTGTTCATTCCCAGATTTCACAGCTGGGACAGGAACATGGGGGCAAATCCTCCCTTCATTCCCAGATTTTACAGCTGGTACCTGGGCACGGGAACAAATCCTTCTTTGGAGCACTTGTTCCCAAAATTAAGGACTAAACTAAAAAAAAACATGGAGAAGTTGCTAAAATCCTCAAATTCCTGCAGGAGGGAGCTGTCCAAAAGGAGGGAGCAGGGATCAGGAAGGGTTTGATGGGAGTGTTTCCAGTCCAGCTTTCCCAATTTTCCAGGGAGCTTTTACACCTCCAGGGAAATTGTTTTAAAATATCAACTCTGGAAAGGAAATAGCCTTGAGAAGGGAAAAATCTTGGAGAAAATCATGGAGAATCACCCAGCCCATTACCCACGGCACAGGGAGGCTCTGTGCACTCATCCAGCCACATCCAAGGGCTGGAAGAGGAGGAGAGAGGGGGAGAGGGGAATTCTGAATATAAATGTACCCAGTATTTTGGGGGAGGTACAGAGAGGAAACAAAAAAGACCAGGAATGTCATCCTTGTGCCTTTCACACCTGGAGCAAACCCCTTTTCCTCATAGAGGGAAGAAAATGGATTCAAACATTCCCAGAAACACTGGGGATATTCCTTCAGGGAATGTCTCTTCAGGGAAACAAATCCTGACAAGATCCTTGTGCCAGGGCAGAGCCAGTCCTGGAAGGAGGAACCTTTTCCTGCTGCAGTTTCACTCCTCCAGGGTTTTTCCATCCAGGAGCTCCCTTCCTTTTGCCTTCCCATGGGATTCCATGAAAGAAAAAAACAGGGATTTTGAATAATAAACTAATTCCTTGTCAGCCATCAGAGGAGCCAGAGGCTGGAGAATGCAGGGAAGCACTAAAGAAGAGGGTAAAAAAGGGTGGATTTGGATGGGATATTGGGAAGGAATTGTTCCCTGGGAGGGGGGAAGGGTTATTCCATGGCTGCCCCTGGATCCCTGGCAGTGCCCAAGGCCAGGCTGGACGGGGCTGGGAGCAGCCTGGGACAGTGGGAGGTGTCCCTGCCATGGCAGGGGTGGCACTGGGGGGGCTTTGAGGTTCCTTCCAACCCAAACCACTCCATGATTCCATGAAAAATCCTGAAGGCTGGAATGGGAGAGGGAACAGCTTCCAGGAGCTGGATCCTGGCAAGGAGAGGGGCCAGGACTGACCTGAGCCAGGTGCTGGATGTTGTCCCAGGGTGGGCCTGGAATCCTGCTGCTGTATCCAGGGAAACTGAGGCACTCTGAGGGGTCCTTTCCCATCTTTTCCCAATGTCCTTTCCCTGTGTCCCAGGGTCAGATTCAGCAGGGATTGAGCAGAGCCCTGTGAGCCCAGGGGGCTGGGGGTGATCCTGGATGAACTGGGAATGGGAATCTCCTGCTGCTCCCCCAGGTGCCCTCCCAGGGTCACTGAGGCTGGGAAAGACCTCCAAGGTCACTGAGTCCAGCCTTGGACCAGATCCCAGCATTCCCACTAAAAACTCATCCCTGGTTTTAACCTTGGCCCCCAAGCCTGGATCCACAGGATGGGAGCCAGGAATCCCCACAGCTCCTCAGGTGCCAGAGGCACCTGGAGGGGTCACAGCTCATGGAATCACTCAGGCTGGAAAAGCCCTGGAGTCCACTCCAGGTGCAATCCCGATCCGTGCTGATGCTGATTCTCAAGGAACAGCCCGTGCAGGGAATTCTGGCTGGATACAAACCCAGACAATCCCTGGCTGTGCCAGCTCAGCCCCTGCTCCCCTCCCTGCACAGCTCCAGTGGCACTCCAAGGTTATTGAGAGCCAAATCCTGCTTCTCATCCCTGAAAAAACAGCTTGACACTGCCCTGAAATCCAAGAAAACCCTGAATTCCCTCTGCTGGCAGCAGGAGCAGAATCCAGCCCGAAACATTCCAAGTTTCCTGGTGTTGTTTGTGGGTTTTTCTAAAAATCAATGTCGTTGACAATTACATAACTGTGAAAAAGCAGCTGAAAAACTTCAGGATGGAGCTTCTATTTTATCCAACCTTTTCTCCATTAATCTTCCCACACAACTGCTGTCACCATTAGGCTGCCAAAGGAAAATTCTCTGGATCCTTTCAGTTTGGCAGCTCCGCAGGTGGCACTTACCTGCCTCTGCTTCCAGCCTGTCCCTCTTCCCTGGATCCCTGCGGATACTCCCTGTGCCAAAATAACCGGGATATCAGCAGGACAGACCTTCAGCACCCACCCTGCAGCCTCCAGTTGTGGAAATCCACAGGAAGGAGGTGAAACTTCCCAAATTCTCCTGCAGCAGCCGCTGGTGTGTGGAGGGTTTGCGGCCACCTGGGATTTCCACGCTGGGAATTGCCTGAATGAACCCATGCTGGAATCGCTGGAGTCACTGGCAGCGTTCCCACGGAATCTGCGAGGAACTGGAGCAGCTTTGGGGCTGTCAGATTTGATCCTTTGAGGGGATTTTTGACAGGATTGAAGCTTTTTTTGATGGAGAGGGGGAGGTTTTGCCACGTGCAGGAAGGGGCTGCTTCCCTCGGGAAGGAGCACTGAATTCTCCCAGATTTCTGCAAAGTCTGGGAGTCTCCCAAGCCCTCGCAGGGAGCAGGGTCAGGTCAGAGCTGTTTGTGCTTCCAGCCCCATCCCTCAGGTGCTCCGGGGATTGGTACTATAATTGCATTTATTGATTGCTCCAAGGTGACCCCTGCGCTCGGCCGGAGCCTCCGGAGCAGGAATGAGCCGGAATGGGAATGTGGCACAGGGACCTTCCCAAACCGCTCCTGTCCCCAGAGCCCCCAGCTCCAGGTGAGCTTCCTGCTGTCCCCTCTGGAATCATCTCCACCCCCTGCGCTTCCATCCCCGGCAGTCCCAGGCCAAGGACGGGGCTCGGAGCACCCTGGGACCGTGGGAGGTTTCCTGGGCTTGGAACAGGATGGATCCAAGGTCCCTCCTGGCCCAAACCATTCCATGATTCCACGATTCCCCGCACAGAGCCAATTACTCCAACCCCGAAATGGGAATTTTTGCAGCAGCAAATTTCCCTGCAGTTCCTCTGCCACAAATCCCAGGAGCAAATGGATTTGGGAATGGGGAGGTTTCAGTGGCAGCTCCGGGGTCTGAGCCTGGGACCACTCCAGGGCTGTTCAATCCCAAAAATTCCAGCCCAAACCTCCATGGGGAGACTCCAGACTGGCCCAGGGAGTTCCATATTTGTTTTCCAGCGAATTCAGGGAATAAAGGAACTTCCAGACACGGTCCTGGTGCTGTGGGATCAGAGGCTGATGTGGAGGTGACTGTTCCCTTTTATCCCTCAGGATTCGAAACCTCATTTCCCATGTCCCTCCTGCTGCCATGAAAACAGGGATGTGGCAGCCCCTTGGATTTGGAACATCTCCAGGTTTGAGGAGAAAGGCTTTTCCCTTTTCCCACCTGGCTGCCAGGAGAGCCTTCAAACTCCTTCGAAAGACGAGGAATAAATCTTAACCCAAGGAATCCCTGAACTTGGTTTGGAAGCTGAACTCCCTGGGAGAGAGAGAATTTTCCATCCTCTCCAGCATCCAAACACAGAGCAGTTTCCTCTGGACTTGCCAGGGCCAGTGAATTTAACGGGAGGGAAGAGGGTTCAGGAAGGGGGAAATTAGCAGGGAATTGTCTCTCCAGGCACAGGGGGGACATGGAATATCCAGCAGGACCCTGCCAGGTGTCCCAGGGCGACCCACAGGCTCCTGTCCCCTGGGAAGCTCCAGGCTCCTCTTTTCCAGGTGCTGTTCCTCTTGGGAACATGAGCTTTGGGGTCAGGGCAGGTGCAGAGGAGCCTCCAGCCCGCTCCAGGCCTATTCCCATGGGGTTTCCAGAATGATCCCCCAACGACAGGGAGGCTGGGAGCTCCCTCCCGCATTTCCCACTTCCAGATCCAGAGGTGATGCCTAATCCTAAACAAAGGTGTAGGTCCTGTCTAATCCTAAATGGAGGTGCAGGAGGTGCCTAAATCCCAAAGGAAGCTGTAGGTGATGCCTAATCCCAAATAAAACTGCAGGTGATGCCTCATCCTAAATGGAATATCCAGCCTCATCCTAAAGGAATGTGATGCCCAATCCCATATAAAGCTGTAGGAGGTGCCCAATCCCACATGGATCAGCTCCCACCCACATCTCAGGACCAAAGCCCTGAACGAGCCAGGTCTGAACAGCAAAATGAGCTCAGCAGGTTTTTCCTTCCCGAGATTCCCTTTTAATGAAGGCAGGACATCTCCAGTGGTGCCACACCTGGAGCAGGGAAAGCCCTGGAGCAGGAAAAGCCCTGGAGCAGGGAAAGCCCTGGAGCAGGAAAAGCCCTGGAGCAGGAAAAGCCCTGGAGCGGGACTGCAGTCCCGAGGGAAGCAGCGGCAGCATTGCTGCTGCTCCCTCCCCGCAGCCCCTCAGCAGCCAAACCTGGGCTCCCCCTGCCAGGAGCTCCCAGAGAATTCCAGCCCTCTGGGAACTGGGAAAAAAGGAAAAGGAAAATAAACGGGAGCAGAGAAGCCCCAAGGCTCTGAAGTTCAAAGGTTCAGGGAGAAAATTGGAATAATCATCTGTGTGTCTGAGAGCCAGCAAATGGATGGTATTCAATAGCCAGCAGTGTTCGATATTCGATATTCAATAGTCAACATTCAATATTCGATATTCAATACTCAATATTCGATATTCCAGTCTTCCTTGTCCTCCTGAGGATGGAATCATTCCCCAGCCCCTGGATGTGTCCCATGGATTTCCCTTCCCTGCACGTTCAGAGCTCCTTTCAAAGCTGTTTGTTCCCCTTTTCTCCTGCTGTGCTTCCCCGGGGGCTGCCTGGATCCAGGATAATTCCAGCAGGGAACGGGAGCAGTGCCCCAAAGCTCAGGGACTGGCACCAAGCACCGCACTTGGCTGTGTCCCCTTGTGCCACACGGGGTGGAGGGACAGGATGTGGGAATGGATCCCATTGCTGGATGGCAGGGTTGGATGGGATGTTGGGAAGGAATTTTTCCCTGAATTGTTCCCTGGGATGGTGGGGAGGGGCTGGGATGGAATTCCCAGAGCAGCTGTGGCAGCCCCTGGATCCCTGGCAGTGCCCAAGGCCAGGCTGGACGGGGCTGGGAGCAGCCTGGGACAGTGGGAGGTGTCCCTGCCATGGCAGGGGTGGGATGAGTGGGATTTAAGGTCCTTCCCAACCCAAACATTCCATGACGTGTTTATAACCCCTGGAGAGAGTTTTGGGGGCCCCCAGGGATGGAGGGGACACTCCTGGCCAGCCCTGGGGCCACCAAAATCCACGAAGAGCACTGGAGTGGGAGCTGGGCTGTGGCCCATTCCAGGGAATTGGCAGGTCCAGGATGCCCATTCCTGACGGCAGCAAAGGAATTCGATACAAGGAAGCCACAAGAACGTCGCTGCCTTATTTGCTCCCTAGAATTCCTGTTCAAATCCATCCTTCCCAAATCCAGGGGTTTTTCATTTGTTTCATTCCCTCCCCTCTTTTCTTCGGCAGTGAAATGGAAAACAGGGGGAACGAGGAGATAATTGGGAGGATGCCAGCTGAGAGTTTAAAATAGATCCAAATCCTTCCTCCTCCCTACCTGCAGAAGGAAAAGAAGGAGATATTTAAATATCCGTCTCTATAAACACACTTATTTATGGATTACCATTTTATTCCTTTAAGGAAGGCCGGGAATAATGGCTCTGCCAGGAAATGCCAATTAAAGCAGACCCTGCTAATTAAGGGCCACGTGACAGCCCTGCCACGTGCGGCACAGAATAGGGCCTTCCATCCACAGCTGATCCCCAAATTCAGCCCCTGGATCAGCCACGTGTCCCCTCCAGAAACCGGGATGAAGGAGGATTAAATCCTTTGGGAAGTGCAGGGATGAGGGATCCCCCACGGGCAGGGTCCCCAGCCCAGCCAGGATCTGGCTCCTCCTGAAATCTTCCCAATTCATCCTTCTGTGCAGCCCTGGAAAATCCCGCTTTATTTGCCTTCCCCACGCTGTGATTCCCAGTGCAATTCCCAAAGGAGCAGCAACTCCTCGGCTCCCTTGGGCATTTGTTTGATCTCTCCCGGGTTTTTTCCTTTAAACACACGCCAGGCCCTGGAAATGAGATCTCCAAAGTTTCCCTATTTTTTTTTGGAGCAGGGTTGTGAAATCCCAATGTTTTTACTCCTCTGGTGCTGCCGGGCTGAAGCAGCAGACCCAGAAACCCTGGCGTTGTTTATGTGCTCCTGATATTTTGGCGTGGATGGAATATTTCACCTCCTGCATTCAAAACAAACAGCCCCAAACCACTGCAGCCCCAGAATTCCCTCAGTTCCTTGGGAGAATTTCCCAGCAGGAAGCCCAAGCATTTATTTCATTTATTTGCGTGGAAAATAAAACAACCCCAAGGAAAACACCCACAGCCCCCTTGGGATGCTCCTGGGGCTTCCCCAAAGCTCCACCACCCCGAGGTCGCTCTGGGCGGGGCTGTCACATCCTCTGGGATCTGAGGCACAGGGCTGGAATTAGGGCTGGAATCAGGGCCGAGTGGTGGCTTCCATGGAAACCCCAATTTCCAGGTGTTCCGTGGCTTTCTGGCTCCAGCAGGAATCGTTCCTGCAGCGCTTGGGCAGAGCAGGGAATTCTTCCGGAAGGTTCGAGGGTTACAGAAGACATTTGTGGCTCATTTCACCCCGACCCCATGGGCTGGGGGTCACAGCTGTCCTTAGGGGGCTGTGGGGTCACAGCTGTCCCATGGGCTGGGGGTCACAGCTGTCCTTAGGGGGCTGTGGGGTCACACCCATCCCAGGGGCTGTGGGGTCATGGCTCTCCCTGGGGCTGTGGGGTCACACCCATCCCAGGGGCTGTGGGGTCACACCCATCCCAGGGGCTGTGGGGTCATGGCTCTCCCTGGGGCTGTGGGGTCACACCCATCCCAGGGGCTGTGGGGTCACACCCATCCCAGGGGCTGTGGGGTCATGGCTCTCCCTGGGGCTGTGGGGTCACACCCATCCCAGGGGCTGTGGGGTCACACCCATCCCAGGGGCTGTGGGGTCATGGCTCTCCCTGGGGCTGTGGGGTCACACCCATCCCAGGGGCTGTGGGGTCACACCCATCCCAGGGGCTGTGGGGTCATGGCTCTCCCTGGGGCTGTGGGGTCACACCCATCCCAGGGGCTGTGGGGTCACACCCATCCCAGGGGCTGTGGGGTCATGGCTCTCCCTGGGGCTGTGGGGTCACACCCATCCCAGGGGCTGTGGGGTCACACCCATCCCAGGGGCTGTGGGGTCATGGCTCTCCCTGGGGCTGTGGGGTCACACCCATCCCAGGGGCTGTGGGGTCACACCCATCCCAGGGGCTGTGGGGTCACACCTGTCCCAGGGGCTCCTCTGGTCCCCAGGCCTGGCCCAGCCCCGGCAGGGCCCTGCAGGATGGGCACACCCAGCTGTGCCCAGCTGTGCCCAGCTGTGCCCAGTGGTGCCAGGCTCCACTCCTGCCCCTGGAGATGTTCCTGTGGTGGGAAAGGGATCCCAATCGCAGCCCAAGGGGACCTGAGCCCGTGGCCTCTCGGTGTCTGCCCCTTGTTCTCCTTGAGCTCCTGAGAGCTGCAGATCCCCACCTCGCTATTCCAGGGGCTCTCACAGCACAAAGCCCAGTGCTGGAAGGTTGGTCAGGGAATCCTGGAATGGTTGGGGTTGGAAGGGACCTTAAACCCACCCAGAGCCACCTCAGGGACAGCTCCCACTGTCCCAGGGTGCCCCAGCCCCGTCCAGCCTGGCCTGGGACACTGCCAGGGATCCAGGGGCAGCCACAGCTGCTCAGGGAATTCCATCCCAGGGCCTCCCCACCCTCCCAGCCAGGAATTCCTTCCCACAATCCAAGCCCCATCCTGCCCCATTTGATGCCATCCCTGTAATTCCTGCCCCTGCTTTAGGTCCCCAAAAGCTCAGTGGAGCAGACGATGTCCCAGAGCTGCTCCCTGTGTGGGGCCGATCCCAGGATAACCCTGCTGCCCACCCACCCGGCAGGAACCGCTCGGGGGAGCAACGGAATAAATCCCATAAATCCCCCGGCATGCTCCGATGGACACAGGTGGGGAGTGTGGCCAGGGAAGGGGGTTCCAGTCACCCTGTGGGGCTGGAGAGAGGAGTTTGGGGTTGGATCCTCCCTCCTTTTGCTCCCTTCCAGGATGAAATAATAATAATAATAATAATAATAATAATAATAATAATAATAATAATAATAGCTATTGTTATTGTTAATATTTTTATTATTATTATTCAGCAGAACAAAGTTTTCTGATTCCCTTCCAGGTGGTTTCAAGCTTTTCTGTAATCCCTTTTGTCTTCACCCGAGTTGATGTTTGAGGTGGAAATGAAGTTTCAAAAGAAGCCAAAGCTTTTGGTTGGAACAACTTCCAAGTATTTGTCCTCCTGTCCCCTCTCAGGGCACACAGGGGATCTTTTGGGGGAATGGCAGAATTCCCCCACAATAATTCCCTGAATTTGTCAAGTATTCCAAACTACGGAATCCCAAATCCATTCTCCACCAGGAGCAGGAGACTCACCCAGCCCAAGGGATAATGTTCAAGTGACTTGTTGGTTAATTAGCAATATTTATTGATCAGCTCTGTTATTTCTAATTGGGCTGAATTAGGCCCAATCAGCTTTTGAGCCGCTCTGGCTGCAAGAGGAATCACCCAGGGCTCGGATGCAGGGAAGGGGGGAATGAGCTGCTTTCCCAAGTGACTGAAAGTATAGAGAGGATTTCCAAAGGCTGGGGAGGTGTCCCACAAGGTGCTGCCTTGGAATTCCACGGTCAGGTTTGGTTTGGGATGTTTTCATGGGGAACCTTTGGGACTGCAGCTCCAGCGGCCCTGCCCATCCCAATGCCCTTTGCCATCAGTTAATCAGGAAAAGTTCTTCCCTCTGATAGATGGGGAGATTTGAGCGGGTCACTTGGAGTGGATTTAAGGAAAAGCCGCTTCCCATGCAAACCGGCTGCTCTTTCCTGCACAGGCCCCTTTGCCAGGCTGCCCCTGCCCAAAAAACAGCGTGGAAAACCTTCTGGAGAAGGGGAAGGGCTGAACCCGAGGGAGAGGCCACAGTGCAGGGCTGGGCTGGGCCGGGCTCTCCAGCCAGGCACCGCCAGGGTTGCGATGTGCGTGGAGAGGGAGGAATTCGGGAGGATGTTTATGGTCGGGCACCTTTTATTTCCTTGGGTTTGTGGCAATAAATCATGGATAAAACAGCCCCAGCCCACCTGGTGGGGAAGCACTTGGGATGCTGATTATCCTGAGAGGGAGCCAAGGGGAAAAACTCCCACTGCCTTCAACAGGCGGCAGGGAAAAACGAGCCGGGATCCGCTGGGAAACGGCGGGAGAGGCTCCCTGGAGCTGCCGGAGATCCCGCTGGAATGGATACGGGAACTGCTGGCCTTTTCCCACTCGGTTAGGACAGCTCACGGCCCATGCTGGGGGTTGGGAAGGATTTGCTGCTTCTGAGCAGTGCAAAAAAATGGGAAAATGCTCCCGAGCACGGCCACGAGCTCTGGAAAAACCACCCGAGTTACCTGAGGGCACCGAGCCGAGCCCACGCGGTGTTTGTGCTGCTGCCGCCGCCCCGGCCCTGCAGGGCACAGGCTCAGCCCTCGATCCCATTTCCTCCCTTGTTTCCAGGACACGGAGTGGGATTTTGGGCCGGCTGCCCCCGAGCCGGGGCTGCTGCTGCACGTTCGCGGCTTTGCCACAAAAAAGCAACTCTCGGGGAGAGGCTGGAGAGAACTAGGCTGTAACGACTCCATCTATTGGGTAAAAATATACGGCTCCGAATGCACGGGGAAAATTCCGAGGGAAAAAAAATATCAGAGGGGATTCGGAGCAGTTACGGGCACTTACAGCTTAATTGGACACAATTAGGGGAACGTTTCTCGGTACTGTTTGAAAGCCAAATGAAGGTAACGCAGCCGCTCCCAGAGATCCGAACTCAGCAATCCCGAGGAGACGCCAGCCCGCACCCCGAGTTGTTCCCGTCGCGCGGGGTGCTGGGGGAAAGGGGCTTTTTCGGTGTCCGATGCGGGGCAGGAGGAGCCCCGAACCCAAAGGGCTCCGCAGGCTCGGGGTGAGGGCACAGGGGCAGCGAGGGGCGGGGGCGATGCTGCCATGAACGCGGTTCTCCCTTTCCCACTCGTTCCCTGGGAGGGGGAGCAGCTTCGCCACGGAGAGCAGCAAGCCCCGAGCCCCCTGCGAAGGCATCCCCCCCTCCCCGGAACGTGGCGGCCGCACGGAGCCCGCTGCAAGCCTCGCCCGCGCTTCCCCAGGCTTGGCTTGGTATTATGTTCTCCCCCGGGGCTGCTGAAAAGCAGAAAAACAAACTCCTGCCGGAGGAGGGAGGAGGCAGCGGGGGGGCCGGGGCCGGCGGCAGCCGAGGGATAACGGGGGGGCGGAGGAGGAGGAGGAGGAGGAGGAGGAGATGAAGGC
>VXBT01003143.1:44195-58387 GCA_013400235.1 Oriolus oriolus
TGGGGCTGCTGCTGCCCAACCGCACCGCGCGGCCGCTGCTCACCGAGCTGCTGCGCGCCGACGAGGCGCGGCTGCGCTGGTTCGCCAAACTGGCCGATTTCCGCCTCTTTCTGCCGCCCCGCCACTACGAGGGCATCAGCGCCGACTTCATGGACCGCCTGGGCCACCAGCTGGAGGACATGCTGCTGTCCTGCAAGTACCGCGGCGAGCTCTGCGGCCCGCACAACTTCTCCGCGGTGAGTGCGCACCGGGAGCCCCGGCTGCTCTCGGCTCCTGCCCGGGGACCCCCGGGTCGTGTCGGTTCTGGTCCGTGTACGCGGTTCGAGTCCGTGCAAGAGACCCCCGGGGCGTGTCGGTTCTGGTCCGTGGCGCCGGCTCCTCTCGGTCCGAGGGATCCCCGGGTCGTCCTGGTCCCGGTCCGTGCCCCTGGTTCGTGTCCGTCCGGGGACCCCTGGCTGATGTCGGTCCAAGGGACCTGCTTCGTGTAGGTCTGGTCCGTGTCCCCGTCTCTTCTCGGTCCGAGGGACCCTCGGTTCTTGTCTGTTGTGGTCCGTGTACCTGGTTCATACCAGTCCATGGGACCCCCGGCTCCTGTCGATTCGGGGACCCCCGGTTCGTGTCGGTCCTGGTCCGTGTCCCCGACCCGCTCCGGTCCCGGCCCCGCCACCGCTCGCTGGGCGTTTTCCCACGGTGCCCAGAGCGCTCCGGGGTCGCGGCGGTCCGGAGGGTCCGGCAGGTCCCGGTGGGTCCCGCTGGGTCAGGCAGGGGCCAGCAGGTCCCGGTGGGTCCGGCAGGGTCCGGCAGGTCCCAGTGGGTCCGGCAGGGTCCGGCGAGTCCCGCATGGCCGGGCAGGGACCCCCGGCCCGGGAGTCCCCGCAGGTCGCTGCCCACGGAGCGCTTTCCGTCTCGCCGGTTTCTCCGCCGGCCCGAAGCGACGCTCGCTGGTCTAGGGGTGACTGTGGCGTGTGAGAGGCTGGCTGCTTCCTTGGACTTTAATTAGAAATAATTAAATTAATGTTGGGCCGTCCCCGCCGCTTGTGTGCCACGTTCCCTGTTGCTCCCATCGTAGTCGCACCCGGATTTCTCCCCTGTCCGAGCCGGGCTGCCCCAGGTGCGCTGTGGCTGCAGCGCGGCTCCGACCCAGCCCTGCCCGGGCTCTGCCATGTCCGGGCTCCTGGGCTCCCGGGCTCCCTGCGCATTGCCGGGAGCCCCTGGCGCTGCCCCTTCGGGGCTGTGCGGGCTGGGCAGCCTGGGCTGCCTGGGGATGCGGAGCTTTGCTGGTCGGAGCTGATCCGGGAGGTGTTTGAGCCCTGATGAACCAGCGGGGTTTGGGATCAGCCCCAAAACTCAAGGCAGGGCTTTACAAACCACTGGGAGTGGGAACCCTGCTGGGGAAAATCCCGGTGGGACTGGACTGTTGGGATGTGTTGAGAGGAGACTCTGAGTGAGAGCTGGAACCAGAGCCGCGGGAAGGGCCCGGCGGTGCTGCCCTGGGAGCAGCGGGATGTTGCTGGTGCTGGAATATTCTGCTCTTCTGATCCTGCAGATTCCGGGAGGGGTGGCTGTGACTGAACATCCTGCGAGCAGCGGGGCCGGGGTCTGTGGGGAGAGATCAAACTCTGTGTGGGAGCTGCGAGTGCCGGAGAGGAGCTGAATTCCCGGCTCTGCCTGGGACGCAGCCTGGAAATCAGCCGGAATTGTCCCTTTGGAGTTGTCACGTCAGCTGCTAAACTGTGCCGGGGAGGAGGGAGGGACTCCCTGCGGGACGGAGGGAGCTGCCCGGGCTGTGCAGGCGGCAGCTGCTGCTGCAAACAGGAGCAGGAGTGGCACAGCTGGAGGGAAAATCCTAAATAAAATGGGATATTGAGACAGGCCCGTTCCAGCAGGACAGACCGGTGCCGTGGCATGAGGAAATTCGGGAATTGCAGCAGGAACAGGCAGTGGGCGGTGGGGAGAAGCTGCCTCCCCCTCCCAGGTGCCAGGTGAGGATCTGATGGTGTTTGGCCGGGCCGGGGAGGGGGCGAGTGCAGCTTTCACTGAACTCCTGCTGCTTCCGAGGTGCGGCAAAGCCGGCACAGGTTCCCGCTGTCCCGGGAAAGAGAAATCCTGGAGCGCTGCTCTGGCTGCCCTGGGCGGGCTGCAGGAGTTGCTCTGGGATGGAATTGGGCATTCCCGGCGCTGCAGCTGCTGCTGGAGCCCCCGCGGGGGCTGAGAGCGGGGTCTCCTCCAGCCATCCCAGAAAGGTCCCAGAAGCCGCTTCCCGAGGCCGGGAGGGAGGGAACTGGGGCTGTGATCCTTGAGATTCTCCCCGGTCGCTCCCAGCACTGAGGGAATTGCTCAGCTGAGGAAATAGGGAAAATATCCTTCCCATGCCAAAGGTTCCGTGGCCCCAGGGTGGAGGGAGAGGGGAATCCCTGTGCCAGGAACCAGCTGGATCTGCCTCCCTGCCCCAGCGCTGCCGGCAGCAGGTGCGGGGGGTTGGTGCCACCTCCCCGTGTCACAGCACGTCCCTCCCGCCTGTGTCAGAGAACGAAGGAGTGACCTCTGCGCTGTCCTTGAGGGGAGGCTGAGCCGCTTCTCCACCTGTGAATCCCTGCTGAAGGAGGTGTTCCTTGGGGAGGGGCTGGGAACAACTTCCCGGGGCTCTGGAGTGTCAGGGAGCTCAGGACAGGGGCACCTCCCGCCCTGGATGTGCCTTTGGGATGGAGGTGCCACGCCCAGGGGTTGGGGTCTCCTGCGGGGGCCGGGCCCGGGCAGCCCCTGGGATCTGGGGCACTTGGAGCTTCTGCTTCTCCTCCGAACTGGGAGGGAAAACCCCAGGGAGAGGCAGGAAAATCGCGTGGATTGAGCTGGGCACGGGGACGAGGCAGGGCGCGTGGAAAGGTGAAAGCAAACGGAATGAGCGGGGTGAGGACAGAACTGCGCGGGCTCCGCGCTGCTCCGGCGCTCCGCGGGCACTGCCTGTGCCAGGGCACCGGGGGGGAGCTCAGAGCCCCGAGAGCCCAGAGCAGAGCTGGTGCTGAGCAAACGAGTCCTGGCTGAGGTGTGGAGCAGAGCTGGGGGTGGGAGCTGCTCTCCTGTGAGACCTCCCAGCTCTGTCCTGCAGCTCCTGCAAGAGATTCCTGCTCCTCCCACCCCTCTCCCACAGGACATTCCTGCTCCTTCCAGCCCCTCTCCCACAGGACATTCCCTCCCCTCCCAGCCCCTCAGACCCTGGGGTCACAGCAAGAGTTGGGTTTCATGGGTGACGTGGAAAAGCAAAGGGATGCTGGAGAACGAGCCCAGCAATCCCAGCCTGTGTGGGAAGTGTTGCTTTTATTCCTTAATAAGTGGAAATCCGGGATTGCGCTGACCTGTGGAGCTCGGGGCTGCAGGGCTGGGATGATCCAGTTGGATTTATCCCATTGAGGAGGGCTCAGGTCTGGATTATTTCTTGGCCTGCTCCAGGAGGGGTTTGTTGTCCCTGCCCGTGTTTTCCAGAGGCATGAGGATTTGCTGATGGATCAGATGGAGTCTCCTACCCCCAGTCAGTGTCTGGCTTTACTTACTTTAGGCTGCACCTAAAGCTGGGCTGTTGGGATGGTTATCCAAGAATCCTGGAGTGGTTTGTGTTGGGAGGGATCTTAAAGCCCAGTTCCATGGGCAGGGACAACTCCCGCTATCCTGAGGGGCTCCAAGCCCCTCCAGCCTGGCCTTGGACACTTCCAGGGGCAAATCCATCCCGAAATGCTCGGAGCTGGATAAATCCAACCTTCCTCAGTGCCCACGTGCTGATTCCAAGGGAAGGAACCATCCAGCAGCTCCTGGTCCATCAAAACTTCTCCCAGATTCCAAATCCCCCTGCCAGAACTGGGCAGTTCCGTGATTCAGGGTCTGCTTTCCCTGGAATGGCCCTGTCTGGGAGGAGCTGAGGCTTGGGACTGAGTGGATGTTGCTCTGCTCTGCCTTCCCTGGACTTGGGGTTGATTTATTCCTCTGAGCCCTTTGTCTCTGGAATATTCATCTTGGTTGCCCTTGCCGTGCTCATTGATTTCCTCCTTCCGATGATTTTTCATCCTGAGAAATTCGTGAACAGATCCAGCATCTTGGGGGCTGTTGATGGGGTGAGGTTTGGGGTTAATGATCTCCTGATTTAATAACTCCCCAATCAAACCATCACCCGTGCCTCTGCCCGGGGAGCTGAGGGGACACAGGGGCTGAGCTGGGAGGGGTGCCAGGGTTTGGGCCCCATCCTTGGTGAAATCCTTGGATTTCTGGGATGTTCCCAAGGCTCTGCAGCCAAGACTTACCCGTGGTTTTATTTGCTCCATTATTTTTGGTTAAACCGTTTCATTTATCCCCAGAGCAGGGACTTCACGGGGTGGCTGCTGCACAGAGACCCCAGTGCTGCTTGTAAAAATTCTCCTGAATATTTGCCTGAAGATCTGAGGAATATTCCTGAAACACCCCCCAGGTGGGGGCTGTGATGGTGCTGTTTCCTCAGCAGATAATCACCCCCACAGTCCATGGGGTGAGGCTGAGCCTTATCCCGCTACATTAACGGGGTATTTCAGCCGTGGGTTTGGTGTGAGGGCAGACAGGAATTCTGTGTCAGCAGCTTGGGAAACCCAAAGCTTGGAATCGCTGCCAACACCTTAATTAGCACCACCACAATTAACTGCACAGGAATTTCGGCATGTGGGGTTGTTTATTTGGGGATTTTCCTCACTCACCCACACCCTGTTCTACCCAATTCCCTTTTCCACCTTTATTCTCTCATATTTTTATTTTACTTCTTTGTTTTTGGCTCCCCTTCCAAACCAAGCCCTGCCTTGGGGCTGGGGTTGCCTTTGGAAGAGTGTGGGTGGTGTTCTGTGGTGCTGATGTGGGGCTGGAGCTCAAATGTGCTCCCGAATTGTCCCAGAGCCGCTTCAGGGAACTGCCTGGAGCCAGCTGGATTCACTGGGATCGCTGCGGAGCCAGGGCCGTGTTCTCCTGAGGGAATTCTGCTCTGTTTGGGTTCCTGGTGGCAGAATCCAAGGAGAATCAGGGGTGGGCTTTGCCAGGTGCTGGGAGAGCTGGGCTGGTGGGTTTGGGGTGATTCCTGTGGGTTTGGGGTGATTCCTGTGGGTTTGGGGTGGTTCCTGTGGGTTTGGGGTGGTTCCTGTGGGTTTGGGGTCAGCTGGGCCCTGCACTGAGGGTGGAGGTTCCTGATCTCCATCAGAGTTGGGCGTTGAGGGGGTTTGGAGTTCGCTTGGGCTGGGGAATGAAAGCAGGGCTGAGCTTGGCACTGAGCTGGTGCATCCTGAGAGAGGCCAGAAACTGTGGGAGAGGAAGGACAAAGCCCAGGAGTTCCAGAGCTGCTCGGCTCCAGAGAGCTGGAGGGATCCCAAAGGAATCCATGGAGCAAGGGAGGCTGGGCAGCAGCAGGGCCGGGGGTGCTTCTCTCCTCCAGTGCCACCCCTGCCCTGGCAGGGACACCTCCCCCTGTCCCAGGCTGCTGCAGCCCTGTCCAGCCCCGAGCAATCCCAGGGATCCAGGGGCAGCCACAGCTGCTCTGGGCACCCTGTGCCAGGGCCTCCCCACCCTCCCAGGGAACAATTCCTTCCCAATATCCCATCCATCCCTGCCCTCTGGCAGTGGGAAGCCATTCCCTGTGTCCTGTCCCTCCATCCCTTGTCCCCAGTCCCTCTCCAGCTCTCCTGGAGCCCCTTTGGGCCCTGGAAGGGGCTCTGAGCTCTCCCTGGAGCTTCTCCTCTCCAGGTGAGCACCCCCAGCTCTCCCAGCCTGGCTCCAGAGGGGCTCCAGCCCTGGAGCAGCTCCGTGGCCTTGGAAGGTTGAGTGGCTTCCTGGGAGGCTCCATTCCCTCGGATTTTGCTGGGAATGCCCCAGCAGCAGCAGGAGCCCCTGGCCTTGCTGGCCTGGGGCGGGACAGGTGTGCTGGGGGTGTGTGGCTGTGCAGGGAGCCGGGACTGCAAATCCCACGGAACTGGGGAAGGACGGGGCTGGGTTGGGCTCCTTTGCATCCCACAACTTGTATCCCACTGCCTCTGGGTCCTGGTGCAGATCCCGGTGTGGATACCAGTGCGGATCCAGGTGCGGATCCAGGTGCAGATCCCAGTGCAGATCCAGGTGCGGATCCAGGTGCGGATCCTGTTGCGGATCCAGGTGGGTGCGGATCCAGGTGCAGATCCAGGTGCAGCTCCCAGTGCGGATCCAGGTGTGGATCCCGGTGCGGATCAGGTGCAGGCAGCTGTTGGAATCCTGCACTCCCGGTGGTGTTGCCAACATCTGGGCAAGATTTTGGGATGAGAACTCCCCTGGACTGAGCGGCTGTCCGGGTTGGAAGGGATCCACAGGGATCCATGAATCAGCTCCTGACCCTGCTCCTGGAATATGGGAACTTTTATTTCTGGCAGGACAGGAAAAACCTCACTTCCATGGGGAAGGGATTCTGCTGAGTTTGGCCACTTCCCCCTGGAGCTGCTCCCAGATGTGGCCTGGGTTGGACCAAACCCCTGTCCTTGTGCAGGGATCTCTGTGGAGAGGAGGGATGGGAGCGTTTGGGAATTGAGGGATGGGAGCGTTTGGGAATTGAGGGATGGGAGCGTTTGGGAATTGAGGGATGGGAGCGTTTGGGAATTGAGGGATGGGAGCGTTTGGGAATTGAGGGATGGGAGCGTTTGGGAATTGAGGGATGGGAGCTGTTGGGAGTTGAGGGATGGGAGCGTTTGGGAATTGAGGGATGGGAGCGTTTGGGAATTGAGGGATGGGAGTGTTTGGGAATTGAGGGATGGGAGCATTTGGGAATTGAGGGATGGGAGCGTTTGGGAATTGAGGGATGGGAGTGTTTGGGAGAGGAGCCTCCAGCTGCAGGAAGAGGAGGGATTTTTAGCAGGACTTCCCTGTGGTTTTTTCCCTGCCTGCTGTTTTTTCCCATTCCCATCGATTCCATCCATCCATCCATCAGGAAAGGGGATTCCGGGTGCTAAAGCTGCAGGCGGCGCCATGGGTTTGTTTGAGTTACGGGATAGATTCCCAATAATTCCCGCCCCCCTGAGCAGAATTCATGGAATTAAAGCTGTAATCCCAGTCCCCACCCCCTCCGGGGTTCTGCCAGGCCTTAATTAACGTTTTCAAATTGCTCCGGGATCTGCCTGGGACCAGCTCCCAACAGTGCACAAAGAGTGGGAATTCTTGGAATGGAAGTGCCAGGGGCCACTGGTGTGAGGAGGGCAGGAAATCCAGGGATGCAGGGTGGGAATCCATGGGAATTGGGCTCCCAGTGCCCCTGGGTTGGTTCCTTTGGGAGCCTGAGGCTGCTGGGTTTGCTCTTCCCTCTGCTCCCAGTCAGGGTAATCCCATTTATCCCGAAATCCCTGGAGTCTGTTCCCACTGGGAGCACCCATGGTGCCAGGAGGGCCTTGCAGCATCCCAGGCTGGCTCCAGAATCCGTCACTTTTCCCACTGGGGTGGCTGAAATTGGAGCTGGGATGAGCTTTTTTCTTTTGGCCTTGTTGTTCCCATCCTGTCATTAATCTTGAATTTTCAGGACCTCTGGAGCTCGTTCCCACTGGGAGCACCGATGGTGCCAGGAGGGCCCCTCAGCATCCCAGGCTGGCTCCAGAAGCTTTTCCCACTGGGATGGCTGATACTGGGGCTGGGATGAGCTTTTCCTTTCAGCCATGCTTTTCCCATCCTCATTTATCCTGAAATCCTGGACTCTGTTCCCACTGGGAGTGTTGATGGTGCTGTGAGCAATCCAGGCTGGCTCCAGAATCCGTCACTTTTCCCACTGGGGTGGCTGAAATTGGAGCTGGGATGAGCTTTTTTCTTTTGGCCTTGTTCCCATCCTGTCATTTACCCTGAGTTTCCAGGGCCTCTGGAATCTGTTCCCACTGGGATCATTGCACGGTGCCGTGAGGGCCCCTCAGCATCCCAGGCTGGCTCCGAATCCGTCACTTTTCCCACTGGAATGGATAAAACCGGCACTGGGATGAGCTTTTGTGTTCGCTTTTCCCATCCTGGCCATGGGTTTTCCATGAGCTGGGATAGAGGGGAGCTGCTGGATTATCCTCTGGAGCAGGAGCTCCCTGCCGGGGGAGGGACAGGCGGCTCTGCTGCAGGGATCCCTCTGGATTCTTCATCCCTGGAAAGGGCTCGGCCTGCCTGGGGAGCTGCTGCTTGTGCAGGTGTTCTCCAGCGGGATCATCTCAGGGCTGATTCCCATTCCTTGCAGGAGGCCAGGCTGGAACCGGCCTGGATGCAGGGATGGGGGGATGCCCTTTGGGATGCAGGGATGTCCCTTGGGATGCAGGGATGCCCTTTGGGATGGTGAGATGCCCTTTGGAATGTCCCTTGGAATGCAGGGATGCCCTTTGGGATGCAGGGATGCCCTTTGGGATGGTGAGATGCCCTTCGGGATGGTGGGATCCCTTCTGTCCAGGTGCAGGGATTCCTGTGGGGCTGGAACTGGTTGGGAAGATCCTGCCTAAATCCCAGGCTTTAAAAATGGAACCTGAGCTCTGGAGGTGAGAATTGTCCCCGGACCTGCCCAGCCCAGCCCGGGCAGGCTCAGGGCTTCTCGCAGGGCAGCTTGGTGTTGGAATTCCCATTTTTCCTGCATTTCTGCTCCGTGTCCCCTTCCTGGCCCTTCTCAGCGCTTCCACCCTTCCCGGATTCCCGTTCCCAGTCCCTCTCTCTGGGAAGTCGCCCATCCATCCTGACCTGCTTTGGAATGAGGGCTCTTCCCTTCTCCCCTGCTGAGACCGGGAATCCCGACACTCCAGACCCCTGGGATAACACAGCTCATCCACTTCCCTCTCCAGCACTTCTGGGAATCATCCTTATTATTTTCCTTCTCACCTGTAATTTCAGGCAGTGGGAGCAGGAATTTTTATTTTTTTCATGGATTGCTCCACTCCTCTCTTCCCAATTTTATCATTTTCCTCCTGGAATAAAACAGATTCCAGGAAACTTCCTCCCCAAACCCCTGGAGCTTGAAAGTTTTTAAGTAATGAAGTGGGAACATAAATTAGGAACTGGAGCTGTTCCCAATCCTAGGAGCACACCGCTGCCATCCCGGCTTTCCTAGGCTTTATTAAATCAGGAGGAATGGCCCATTATAATCCAATTAACTCTGATTCCCAGGCAGGAATTCCTGGCTCTGGGATGGGGGAAAAGTTGGATAAAATGATTGGGAAAGGCTTCAGACTTTTGTGGTTTGGTATTTTTCCCTTTTTCCCTTTAAAAACCCTTCAGCAGCTGGGAGAAGCCGTGGGGGGGAATTGGCTCCTGGGTGTGTAATAAATTTATGGAGTGATCCCAGGTGGTTCCCTGTAGGCATGGAGATCCAGCAGGGCTCCCAGCACATGTTCCTGCCAGGAATAATCCCATCTTTTCCTTGGGATTCACGGCTCAGTGCTCCCAGCACTCGGGTGGAAGGGATGGCCCCAGCCTGGGCAGGGACAAAAGGATCAGCAGCTTGTCCATGGAATTCTGTTCCCGCAGTTCCCAGCAAACCTGGCACAGCTTGGAGGGATCCGGAGGTGTTGCAGGCAGGTGGAGAAATGGGATCATGGAATGGTTGGGGTTGGAAAGGACCTTAAAGGACCCCAAAGCCCCCCCAGTGCCACCCCTGCCATGGCAGGGACACCTCCCACTGTCCCAGGCTGCTCCAGCCCCATCCAGCCCGGCCTTGGGCACTGCCAGGGATCCAGGGGCAGCCACAGCTGCTCTGGGAATTCCATCCCAGCCTCTCCCCGCCTTCCCAGGGAAAATGCCATCTCTCTTGCTTTGCTAAAGTTTGTAGCAATTCCCAAATGCCTCCAAAACCGTGGGAAATGGGCAGTGCCGCAGGAAAACGGCCGGGGAGATTCCCTGGAATACAGCACCCTAACATTCCCACAGGTGGATATGACTTTGTAACAAATACTTGGAATAGCGATGGATTCTCTGAGGGGGGGGTGGGAAGGTTGGGATCAGCTCCCTGTGCCTGGAACAGCTGCTCCCAGCATTCCAGTTCGGCTTTCCAGCTCGTTCCCTGCTCCATCAGCATCCCCTGCTCTCCAGACTCCGCTCAGGACCGGAATCTCTTCCTTCAGAAGTGTTGGAGCAGAAGGCGCTGCCCTGCCCAAGTCATTCCTGGGAAACAATCCTGAAATCCTGACTGCAGGTGGCAGATCCCACAATCCCAGCTTCCCACACCATCCTGAGCCCTTGGGGATATCAGAGCCGTCCATCCCTGTGGTCCTGGTGACGCCTGCAGCCAGATCTTCCCCTCTGGAGGTCTTGGATGATTTGTGGCCCCCGGGGCTCCGGCTGGATCCTGCTCCCGGTGTTTTATGGACACTCACCACCCCATTCCGGTGAGGACCCAGCCAGGGATCCTCCCGAGCTCCCTGTTTTCCTCTGGAAAGTCCCTTTTCCTTTTACCCTCTCAAACTTTGCCCCCTTTTCTTTCTCCCAGCCTTGAATGGAGCTTTTATCCCACTCAGCCCTTCCCTCCCTGGGCTCTTCCCAGGGGTTGGGATCATCCATCCATCCTCTCCCCGGGCTCTTCCCAGGGGTTGGGATCATCCATCCATCCTCTCCCCGCTCCCTGTGCCCTCCATGCTGGATTTGGGGGCACGGCTGTCCCCTCCTGGTGCCCGGGGGGAGCTGTGGCTGCAGGGGCTGTGTCAGGGTTGTGCTCTCTGCTCTCTTCTCAAACAGTGAAATCCAGTTCCCAGGCACTAAAAGTGGGATCTTCTGACCCCGATCCCGTTTTCCTGACCCTGCAGGGCAGAGGTTTCCCTGCGGCTTCTGTGCCACAGGAGCGAGGGGAAGGATGGGGCCGATGGATGCTGCTGGCTGGGATGGGATTTCCTGGTGCTTGGGAGCTCCCGGCTGCCCCCAGCTCCAGGTGTCCTTTGGGTTTGATGGTTCTTGTGAGTCCCTTCCACCTGAAATTCCTTTTCCCTTTTCCCTTTTCCCTTTTCCCTTTTCCTTTTCCCTTTTCCTTTTCCTTTTCCTTTTCCTTTTCCTTTTCCTTTTCCTTTTCCCTTTCCCTTTTCATTTTCTTTTCCCTTTCCTTTCCCCTTTCCCTGCCCCAGAATCTCCTCTGCCTAAGATTTTCCAAGCTCTGGACACTTCCCACCCTCTCCCGCTCGTGCCCATTAATCCAGCTTTGCTTTTTCTGTGCCAAATTCGTTGTGTTAAAATCATTCCAACGGATCCAAGGCCCTTGGAGAGGGGAGCCACTGGGGCAGGTGGAAGCAAACTCCTGGCTGGGCAGGGAGATTCCCAAATTCCTCAGTGCCCTGGGGCAGCTGCTGGGACAGGATCCCTCTCAGTGTCACTGTTTGGGGGATTTCTGGCTGTGGGGTGAGCAGGGGGTGGAACCCTCGTGTTTCTATGCTCCCATCCATATTCCTGCTTTTCCAAAGGCCTTCTCCTCGTGGAGTCAGCGTTGGGCTTTCACTTGGCACAGGAGGGAATTTCTGCTCGCCAGAGTCAGATCCCCCCAAATGAAATCACCATGAGCAGTTCACTGGTGATGGGGGAAATTCCAGCGCCCTTTTCCCTGCCCCATCTCCCCTTCCCGAGGCTGGGGAGGTTTGACTTGGAATAACTCCCGGATTTGGGATCTGCCACATCCTGCGGAGGATAATCCAGTGTGGGAAAGAGCTGCCTCGACATCAGTGGCAGCTTTTGGGGCTTTCCACAGGCTGGGATTTGGTGTGGGAATGGCTCCATGTGGGATCGGCTCCATGTGGGAATGGCTCCATGTCGGATCGGCTCTGTGTGGGATCGGCTCCATGTGGGATCGGCTCTGTGTGGGATCGGCTCCATGTGGGATCGGCTCCCTGTGGGATCACCTGCGAGCCTCGGGAGAGGGGGATGTTCCACCGAGGGGTTCAGCAGCCCCAGATCCCGAGGATTGGCCGGAGTTTGACAAAAACCATCGTTTGAAGATGGCTGAAGATTTTTTCGCGGTTTGTGTTTTGCCTCCGGCCTGGGCTCTGCTTCAGATGGAGTTTCCAAGCTGTCCTTGATGGTTTTAAGGATTAAGGATTAAGAGGAGATCAGAGATTTTCACACGTCCTTAGCGCTGGCTTCCAACATCCAGCACTGGGGGTTCCCAGAGCCTGGGGGGGATGAAATCCTGGGATAATCTGATGATGGCCCCACCTCGAATCCTGGTTCAGTTCTGGGCTCTTCTAAACCAGGACCTGGAGGGGCTGGAGCATGTCCAGGGCAGGGAACGGAGCTGGGAAGGGGCTGGAGAATTCCTGAGGGAGCTGGAAAGGGGCTCAGCCTGGAGAAAAGGAGGCTCAGGGGGGACCTTGTGGCTCTGCACAACTCCCTGACAGGAGGGGGCAGCCGGGGGGGTCGGGCTCTGCTCCCAGGGAACAGGGACAGGAGGAGAGGGAACGGCCTCAGGCTGGGCCAGGGGAGGCTCAGGGTGGACATCAGCAGGAATTTCCCCATGGAAAGGGTGGTCAGGCCTTGGCAGGGGCTGCCCAGGGAGGTTTGGAGTGGCCACCCCTGGAGGTGTCCAAGGAAGGGCTGGACGTGGCACTGAGTGCTTGGGGCTGGGGATGAGGTGGGAATCGGGCACAGCTTGGACTCGATTGCCTTGGAGGGATTTTCCAACCTAAGAGATCCTGGCATTCTGAGCTGGGAAATGGAGTTAGCAGGGAAGGGAAGCTGTGTGGGTTTGAAGAGTTTGGGCACTGCCAGGGATCCAGGGGCAGCCACAGCTGCTCTGGGCACCCTGTGCCAGGGCCTCCCCACCCTCCCAGGGAACAATTCCTTCCCAATATCCCATCCAGCCCTGCCCTCTGGCAGTGGGAAGCCATTCCCTGTGTCCTGTCCCTCCATCCCTTGTCCCCAGTCCCTCTCCAGCTCTCCTGGAGCCCCTTTAGGCCCTGCAAGGGGCTCTGAGCTTTCCCTGGAGCTTCTCCTCTCCAGGTGAGCACCCCCAGCTCTCCCAGCCTGGCTCCAGCCCCTCTGATCCTTTGTTACCCCAGGCACAGGAGCCTGAGCCACTTCCCATGGAAAATCCCGCAGTTTGTTTTGCTTCCTCTCTCCTTTTTGAAGTGATTTTGCTCCTTTGGCCTCCGTCCCCTCCATGCCTTGGGAAAGGGGAGCTCCAGTGGGGATGAAGGGGACTCCGAGCCCTCAGTGCTGACCCTGGGAGCTCCCAGTGTCCACAGCAGTGATTAACGGGACCGGGGAGTTTTGGGATTTCAAAGGCCGGTGCTGATTGGGGCGGCCGCGCCGCAGCTGGGTCCTCACCTCTCCCTTTGAAGGCTCAGAGCCGTCAGCTGCCTCTGGATGGACTCACCCCGGAGCTTCGGCTCATCGGGGAGCGAGGGCTGAGCCAGAGGCTGGGAGCGCCTCAAACCTGTGGTTTCCCAGCAGCTGAGCAGGAGCAGGGAAGATCCTGAAGAATCCTCGGGGTCTGGCGGCCGTTCAGTTCGGAAGGGTCGGAGCCGTCAGCGCTCGTTAGTGGTGGTGGCACTCGAGCTGCATCCTCCGTTCTCTGGGCTGCTCTGTCACAGACGGGGGGGCCCAGCCCGGCCCAAAGTCCCTCTGCCACGGCCGGGGGGGGGACAGGAGACAGGAACCACCCAAGGAACCCACCCAAGNCCATCCAAACCCCATCCAAACCAGCCCAAACCCCACCCAACACCGACCCAAACCCCACCCAAACCCCTTTGGATGGCGACATCCCAAACCCAGGCTCCTGCCTGCCTGTGAGAATCCCAGTGGAGCAGGAGATGGGATCCGGCCCTGCTGGCAGACCCCGAGGGGTGACACCCAGGGCTCGTTTGCCAGCCCCTGTTTCCGTACAATTTCCATCCAAAAAGCAGCGGAGGAACGATGGGAGCAGGAAATCTACGATGGGGCTGGAGATGCTGGCTGAGGCTGTGCTGCTGCTGTGGGACAATCTGGGCTGAGCAATGGGAAATTCGGGCTCCCCCTTCAGAGCAAATTGTTTGGAAATTCCTCTGGGGGAAGGTCCTGTAGGAACTGGTGCCGGTTTGGTGCTTTCAGGGGGTTCCAGAGAAGCCCCGAGGAAGCGTTGGCACTGTCCTTGCTCTGTCAGGTTTAGGGAGCTGAAGCCAGTGAGAGCTGCCTCAAACTCTGACCCTAACCCTAACCCTAACCCTAATCCTAACCCTAATGCTAACCCAAACCATTAACCCCTAACCCCAAACTCCAAC
>VXBT01003143.1:59253-72475 GCA_013400235.1 Oriolus oriolus
TGGATGGGGTTGGATGGGATTTGGTTGGGGTTTGGATGGGATTTGGATGGGATTTGGATGAGATTTGGATGGGATTTGGATGAGATTTGGATGGGATTTGGATGAGATTTGGATGGGATTTGGATGAGATTTGGATGGGATTTGGATGGGGTTTGGATGGGGGTTGGGTGGGTTTGGATGGGTTTGGGTGGGTTCCTTGGGTGGTTCCTGTGTCCTGTCCCCCCCTGGCCCTGGCAGAGGGACTTTGGGCCTGGCTGGGCCCCCCTGGCTGTGACAGAGCAAAACAGGAGCAGGGACTGAGTGAGAGAATCTGCAAAAAGCAATAAAACCACAGAACCCTTAAGGCTGGAGAAGATTTCCAAGATCAAGGCCAGCCTTCATCCCATTCCTCAGATTTCGGGAATGGCTTTGCTGGGATAACAGGGCTCCAAAGGAGCAGCTGGCACCAGTGAATCCCATTCCCACGTCGACGTGACCTTGCCCACATCCCTTTTTCCTCCTTCCTTTTCCCTCCCTGCTGGGCTCAGCTCCTGAATCTCCATCTCCCCGTGAGCACAACTGGGAAACAGCTGGAAATCCACCAAGTCCTGATGGATTTGGAGGAGGGAACATTGGGTCTGGGAGGGGAAAGGGCTTTCTCTTCACTGCTGGAGGTATTTTTTGCTCCAGTTTAATGGGATTAGTGCTGGAGGTTCAGGGCCAGCTGTTCCCTCTGCAGACAGGCAGGAAAACATTCCAGCGTTCCACTCCTGCTGCTTTCATCTGGTAATGAGCTTGTCAGCAATTAGCAGCTCTTGGAAGGGCACCGAGTGACAACAGCTCCAGCTCAGCGTCCAAACCCTGCATTTTTATTGGGAATTGGGTGGGAAAGGGCCGGAATAGGGCTGGGTTCAGCACTGACGGGCAGGAAACACCAGGGCTCTGCTTCGAGGCATTTCCTCGGGGTTCTGGGGAGGGCTTGGCTGAGTTTGGGGTTATAATATACAGAGATCCTTTGGGGATTTATGGGGATATCCTTTGGAGATTTATAGGGATATCCTTTGGGGATTTATAGGGATATCAGTTGGGGATTTATAGGGATATCAGTTGGGGATTTTTTAAAATGTTGAACATTTCTAGCCTGGAATTTTCCCTTCTCCTCTCCCAGGCAGGAGGAGAGTTCACGGAAGATCTTAGGTCTGTAAAGTGTTTTTCCAGCCCACACCTAAGGAAGCATGGATGGCACAGCCAGTCCTGGGAGAACGGGATGGGATGTGCAGGGAGAATGGGATGTGCAGGGAGAACGGGATGGGATGTGCTGGGAGAATGGGATGTGCAGGAGTTTCTGCAGGACTGGCAGAGCTGGGGGTATTTTTGGGGCAGAAAGGAGGGGTTTTGTTTGTCCTGGTTGTTGGTTCAGAGCCTGGATTTTTCCCAGTTCTTTCCAGGTGGAGATAAATCCGGGATAGGTTTGAAAGCCCTGAACAGGTGTGTGGAAAGGCTGACCTGGAATCTTGGAGTTGGTGCTGAGCTCCAGCCCTGGAGAACGCTTGCAGTGCATTGTTGTTGTCATTATTTCTGAAGGCATCAGGCAGAGGAGATTCCTGTGCTTTTCCCTGCAGTTTTCCCTGGGAGCCGTTCCAGAGCCGTGGTTCCTGCCCTGGATGTTGTAGCTGGATTATTAAAGCTGAGCTGGAGGTCAGGACTGGGACTGGGGTTTGAGGGATTTGTCTGTCTGAGGTTTGGTTGTGGAGATGGTGAAGCAGATCTGGGAGCTGCTCCTGGTCCTCCCAGCCCTTCCCGTGGGATTTGCTCTCCTGCCTGAGGCTGGCCAGGATTGGAACAATATTCTGGAATTGTGGAGTTGCTCAGGTTGGAAAAGCCCTCAGAGCCCCTGGAATCCAACCATCCCCAGCACTGCCCAGGCCAGCCCTGACCCCATCCCCGAGTGCCACATTCCCATGGATTTTAAATCCCTCTGGGGATGGAGACTCCACCCTTGGGCAGCTCTCTCAGGGAAGAAACTTTCCCAGGTGTCCAACCTGAACCCTGGATGTGGCCGTTGGCCCTGGCCCAGCCTGAGGCCGTTCCCTCTCCTGTCCCTGTTCCCTGGGAGCAGAGCCCGACCCCCCCGGCTGCCCCCTCCTGTCAGGGAGTTGTGCAGAGCCACAAGGTCCCCCCTGAGCCTCCTTTGCTCCAGGCTGAGCCCCTTTCCCAGCTCCCTCAGCCGCTCCTGGGGCTCCAGCCCCTTCCCAGCTCTGTTCCCTGCCCTGGAAGGCCCCAAACTGGGATCTGCAGGAGAGCCCTGAGCTGAGGGGTCTGCAGGAGGACCTGGGACATTCCTGGGACACTTCCATCCCCCCAGGGCTTTGAGATGGCAAGGACGGGGACAGAGGGGACATTGCTGCCCGTGGGCCACGCCCGGGGCCAGGCTGAGCTCATCCAGCTTTACCTCACTTTCCTCAGCACCCTGAGCACAACTCCTGCTGCAGAACCCCCAGCTCAGCCAACACCTGAGGGAATTTGGGATGTCCTTCCAGGCTGAGTGGTTACTCCTGCCAGGAGCCTTCCTAAACAGAGCCCCTTCCTTAAAATCCAAAGGAAAAGGGAGCTGGAGGTGGGATCGTGGCTCTTGCCCAGAGCTTCTGTCACTCGCTGCTCCTGTTGAGTTTCATCCATCTCCCCTTCCCAAACCCCTCCCACCGCAATGCCTGCAGCCCTCGGAGCCCATTCATCCTCGGGAGGGCAAGAAAAAATTAAAAATCAGTTGAAAAATTTGTCCTGTGGGAACGTCCTGGGGGAAGAATAAATCCTGGGATAAATGAGGCCGGGTTTTGCCAGCTGCTGGAGTTTCTCCTCGGTGACCGCAGCCCTCGGTGTGGCCGCTGAGGGGCCCTGGGGCCGCCGAGGCTCTGCAGGTGCTGATCCGTGGTGTCCGGGCTCTGTGCCCTTATCCCTGGGTCTGGCAGGAATTCTGCTCCCTCCCTGCCCCCCTGGGGGCTGATGAGCGTTAATTGAGGCTCGGGCTGGTAACGAGCTCTGCTGCAGAGGCCTCGCTCCAGCCACGGGAGCCCCCGAGGTTCGCTCGTGTCACATCCCCAAATCTGGGATTTGGACAGGGAAGCGTTTTCCAAGGCGTTTCCAAGTGTTTTCCAGAGGCTCTGCCCGTCTGGAGCTGCAGCCAGGGGTGGATGAGGGGGAAAATTCCCTGTCTGGGCTGTGGTGGGTGGAAACTTTGGCATTTTAGCCCCAAATCTGCTCATGAGGGCCAGGCCGAGGCCTGGAGGGTTCATTCCAGTCCCAGAGGGGTTTTATTGTGGAATGTGTGTCCCTGCCCCAGCCGAGGGAGGGTTCCTCTGGAAGTGCAGCCCCTCAGCAGGAATCCTTCGCTGGCTGCTGCCCCGTTTGCCCCCAGTGACTCCCGGGGACATCCCAGGAAATGCCGTCCCTGGGAAGCTGCTCCAGCTCTGGATCGTTATTTGCTGCTCATCCCCTTCTCCCGTTCCCTCCCTGCAGTCCCCGGGGCTGTCCCAGAATCCCGGGATGCCGTGGGCCGGGAGGTCGCTCCAAGCCCCACCCAACTCCGCTGCTCCCAGTTTGGGTCTGGTGTGGTCGGGCCTGGTGCCGGGATGGGTCCTGCTGGGAATGGATCCGGGAGTCTGGGAAGGTTTGGGAGGGACCCCAAAGCCCACCTAGACCCTGAGGTTTGGGGTCTGCTGGAAAGCTCTGGAACTGGGAGGGTGAGGAGTGGTTTTCTCTCTGTTTTCCCGGTGCTGATGTGCATTTCCAGGCGGGATGGCTCCCCCAGGGATTGGAGATGGAGCGTGGATCCAGTAAAAACAGCTCCAGGGTGGGAGAGTGAGGAACTGCCCTTCACTGGGATTTTCCTTCTGGGGGATCAGGGATGTGTTGTGATGGGAGCAGGGATCGCCCTGGAGGTCCCTCCTTGTCGCTCTCCTCCAAGGGAGGAGAAAAAAAAAATGGGAAATCCATTGAAATCCATGGAAAATCCACAGAAAATCTCTGGAAAATCCCTGGTTTTCAGTGTTGTTCTCAGCTTCAGTGCTGGGGACAACTCTGGGATGAGGACCTGGGGGATCTCCCTGTCCTGTCGGATCCAGGGTTTTCTGTGAAATGAGGAGGAATGCTCCTTTCCTCCAGCCAGAGCTTCCCTGATGTTCCCGTGGTTTCCTCCCCAGCTGCCCAGGACAGCAGCGATTCCCAGGGGCAATTCCCTCACCCTCGGTGTTCCCAGCATCTCCTGCTGTCATTCCCTGCTCCCAGGGGAGGCCCTTCCTCTCCTGCTGTGTTTTGGTGGAACTTTGATTCCCCCTCCCCTCCCAAATCCATCGTTCTTGACTCCCTCATGGAAAAATCCATCACCATTTTCCCTCACCCACCTATGCCGGGTGCTTTTCCGTCATCCCAGGGATCCCTGGCTCCGGCGCTGGGAATGTTCCCACTGCCCACCAAGCCTGGGGCTGAATCAGCTTGGGGTGAGCTCCCCCCTCCATCCCAATATCTGGTTTGTTCCCAATTTATTCCCAGTTTGTTCCCAGTTTATTCCTCGTTCGTGGCCGTGCCCTTCGGAGTGACGGAGAGGGAACTTTGTGGATTCAGTCCCAGCTTTGTCCTCCTCGTGGGACATTTCCCACACACCGGGAATGAGCCAGGAATGCTCCCAGGATCCAGCCCTGTGCCTGCAATTGCCTCTTTTGGAGCTGGGTTTTGCTGGGATCAGGTTTGGCTGGAATTACCGGTGTCTGCGCCGTGGTTCCGCACGGAGCACAGGGAGAAATCCGTGGAAGCTTCGCTCTGAAAACCCCGCGGTGCCTGGGCTGGATTCAGCATTATTAAACGTTATCCCGGGATTTTGGCCAGCTGCTTTTCCTGCTGGAAAAGCCAGGGAAGCATCCAGGAGTGCTCTCCCTGCCCTTCTCCCAGGCGGAGCAGCTCTTGGAGAGGCTGGTAATGCTGGCATGGAATGTTCTGCTCCTGCTCTCGTGGATCCCCGGCTCCTGGCTCAGGAACTGCATTTCCCAGTGGTTTCCCTGGTTTTGAACTGGGGTTAAACACAGGGATGGCTCCACACTGACCTGGATAAAGGAGGAGCCCAGGGACACCCTGGAGCAGCCTCATTCCTTGTGGGAATTTTGTGGGGCCTGGTGACAACAACAACAACAACAACACTATTAATAATAGTATTATTATTAATTTATTATTTTATTATTCCATTTTCACCTCCAAGTCTCCCCATCCACAGCCGATTCCATGCTTTATTATGATCCCAAAGTTTCAGTTCCGCCGGCAGTGGGAAGTGCTGTCAGGGTTCCCAGGAGCTCCTTAGGGCCCGTTAGAGGCTCTCTGGAACTGGAGCTTTCTCCTCGTTCCGTGACAGTTCCGGGCCGAGGGTGGCCACGGCAGCGCGGCAGGGGAGGGTTCACTCCCGGGTTAATGCACTTTATCCACCACTGCTCCAAATTCCCGGCGTTTCTTCCAGCTGAGGCACCGAGTTCATCCAGGCAGGAGCTCAGGGAAAAAACAGAGAGCTGCTCCTGGAAGCGTCTGTGGAGCAGGGGGAATGCACATCTGGGAGCTTTCGGGCAAAAAATGGGGCAGAAAAAGTGGGATTTTTCCTGAAAATCCTGGCTGTTCATCCTGGAATGGGGTTGGAAGTTCCTTGGGGAGTCCGGTGCTGAGCCCATCCTGCAGCGTCCTTAACTCCCTCATTCCAGGGAATGCCGTGGCCTCTGTCACTTCTCATTTGCCAGCTATTCCCAGCTCATGTTTGGCTTTTGGGATGCTGGAGCTTTTCCTTGTTCCTTTGGCATCATCCAGCCCTGTCCTGATTCATGATCCCATTCCCTGTCCCAGCCCTGTCCTGATCCATGATCCCGTTCCCTGTCCTGATCCATGATCCCGTTCCCTGTCCCACCCTGCCCTGATCCATGATCCCATTCCCTGTCCTGATCCATGATCCCATTCCCTGTCCTGATCCATGATTCCATTCCCTGTCCTGATCCATGATCCCATTCCCTGTCCCACCCTGTCCTGATCCATGATCCCATTCCCTGTCCTGATCCATGATCCCATTCCCTGTCCTGATCCATGATCCCATTCCCTGTCCCAGCCCTGCCCTGATCCATGATCCCGTTCCCTGTCCCACCCTGCAGCAGGACCTTGGAGCAGCTGCGAGTCCTGGGTCCTTCCATCCCACCCAACCTTTCCCACCCTCTCCTTTTCTTCCAGGGAGGGCAGGGATGGATTTATTCCCTGCAAACCTTCCCTGGGCGTGGGGCGTGGTCACTCCCTGGGTTCTGGTGCGGGCTGGGATGCAGGGAAGGAGCAGCATCCCAAACCTGCTGGGGTGTGGGAACAGCTCTGGGCAGGGCTCAGGGCTGGGCTATTTTTAGCATCCATTGAGAAAGGATTTGGGATTAGAGCTTTTGTCTGGCACCAGATGGGAACGGGAAGCTCTGAGCCACAGCTGGAGCTGGGTGATCCCAGGATTTGCGGCTCTGGTGGGGACAAAGGGACATCCCCAAGGTCCTGGGGGAGTCTGGGGCAGAGGATGGAGATGAACGGGAATTTGGGGGCTTTAGGCTCGGGTTGGATATTTCAGGGGGACACAAAAGGGGTTTGGCAGTGGGATCCAGTTCCTCAGGGAAGATTCGGGGGAGGCTCATCCAGCTCCGACCTCTGCTCCCAGTGAGCGGGATCAGGAGCCAGGGAGTGGCTGGAGCTGGGCCAGGGGGATTTGGGATGGAGCTCAGGGAAAGGTTCCTCCCCCAGAGGGTGCTGGGCACTGCCCAGGCTCCCCAGGGAATGGGCACGGCCCCGAGGCTGCCAGAGCTCCAGGAGCGTTTGGGCAGCGCTGCCAGGGATGCCCAGGGTGGGGCTGTTGGGGTATCTGGGCAGGGCCAGGGTTGGGATGATCCTGGGGGCTCTTCCCAGCCCAGGACATTCCAGGATTCTGCTCTTTCCAGGGGCTGAAATTCTGCTCCCGGCCCCTGGCCTGGGTGGCAGCTGCCTCAGGGAAAAAAGGAAAAAGAAGCAAAACTGGGAGGAATTTTTGCCTGGTGGGAAAGGATCGGAGTCAGGCTGTGAAGTACTGGGATGAGTGCCTGGAATTTGGACAGGGAAACGTCCCTGGAAATCCCTGGAGAAGCCCCTTTGTGAGTGGGGCAGCAGGGACAGGAGAGGCCACTCGGTCCCCGGGCTCAGGACTGTTCTGGAGGTGTTTAATGGAATCTGGCGGGGGTAATGGGGAGATCTGCTCATGCCAGGCTTTAATCCCAACAGGATCCATTTATCCCTTGGCTGAGTAGGGCGAGGTTTGTGTATTCAGCACTGGGACAGCAGCTTGGAATGGGAATTTGGAAGCTTGACCTTGGAGTTGCTCACATGGCCTGCAGGGAAATCAGCTCCAGAGCCCTTTGGGAATCAGAACTTTGGAATGGTTCGGGTTGGGAGGGACCTTAAACCCCCCCAGTGCCACCCCTGCCCTGGCAGGGACACCTCCCACTGTCCCAGGCTGCTCCCAGCCCCGTCCAGCCTGGCCTTGGGCACTGCCAGGGATCCAGGGGCAGCCACAGCTGCTCTGGGAATTCCATCCCAGCCCCTCCCCAGCCTGCCAGGGAATGATTTGTTCCCAGTATCCGGGGCCTGCAGTGGGGTGGGACAGGCTGTAGAGCAGAGGCAGAGCTGTTTCGGATCCTGCCTCACTTCTTGTTCTGATCCCCACGAGCAGTTTGAGATTTCACAGAGCTCTGCTCCAGGCTTGGCTGGCTCCAGGCAGGATTTTCCTGCCTCCCAGAAATGGCAATTCCCTGTGCAGAATTCCCTGGACTCTGCAGCCAGAACAGCCTGGGCGGTTTTTGTGTGCTCGGTGTCGCTGCTGAGGTGATCCCACGGTCAGGATCTGCAGGAATCCCTGCCAGAGGAAGCAGCCATGGCTGCACCGGGATCCAGGGATGGTGCTGGGAATTCACTGGATTGTTCCCAGTTCCTGGGCGGGGCGGGGGCACACAGAACATGGGTCACATTCCCAGGGCTCCCCGAACACGAGGCAGTGGGAAAAGCTGGAGGAGCTGAGGCTCCATCATCGCCACAGCCCTGGGAAGGGATCCAGGCACAGGGATCGGAGCATCGTGGGCACCACAGGGAGCCCCAGATTCCGGCTGCTTCCTCAGGGCACAGGGATTGGAGCATCCACCAGGGAATTTGGGGGGAGGTTTTGTTGGTTTTTTAAACTAAGATCTGCAAAATCTGCTCAAAGCCCAGCGCTGCTCCTGGGGCATTCCAGGAGGGAATCTCAGAGCCACGGGTTTTCCTTGGAATTAGGGAAGAGCCTCAGACCCCTGAAGGAGGTAATGTGGGAGTTTTAACTTGGAGTCAGTGCAGCTCTGGGATTGGGGTGAATCCAGCGCATCCCGAGGTGCCGGATGAGGGAATTCTGTGTCCTTGCAGCGTCCGTGGGACCTGGCAGCATTAACTGGGATTAATTGTTCTGCCTGATTAACCCCTGTCGCTCTGGGAGAGTTATAAAGCACCTGGAAACCTTCTCCAGGGGGATTTTCCATGGTTTTCTTCCTTCTAGTCCTTGTTTTGGATAAAGGGATTGGTTTTTATGGCCACCAAACCCAGGGAAGGTCCGCAGGGAACTCCCAGGCCGGGGGGAGGGGAGGGAACCGAGCTGGGTCTCGGCCATAAAAAAATGAACTTTTGGATCCCATGGGTGCAGATTCCCTGGATTTACCTGAGGATTAGGAAAAGAATTCTTAAACCTGTGGGTCCTCAAGCCCAAACCTGCTTTCCCCGGGATGCGCAGGATCAGGGAGAGCGGGATCAGGGAGCCCTTGATGCCGAGGAACTCCTGGGATCATCAGGACTTGGAAATGTCCTGGAATGATGGGAATGTGAAAGGGACAGAGAGGAGGAGCAGAGGGAAGGGGAGGTGCCAGGGAGGTGCCAGTGGCACCACCGCAGGCTCTGCCTGGCACTGGGAGCTCCAGGGATTAACCTGGAACTCAGATAAAACTCTCGGGACAGGAAGGCTTCACAGGAAGGAGCTTTTGCTAAATTTCAGAGGCTGAGGAACAATTCCTTCCCAATATCCCATCCATCCCTGCCCTCTGGCAGTGGGAAGCCATTCCCTGTGTCCTGTCCCTCCATCCCTTGTCCCCAGTCCCTCTCCAGCTCTCCTGGAGCCCCTTCAGGCTCTGGAAGGGGCTCTGAGCTCTCCCTGGAGCTTCTCCTCTCCAGGTGAGCACCCCCAGCTCTCCCAGACCCCACCTGTTCCCCAGGTGAACATTCCCTGGCTCCAGTGGGACTCCAGCCCTTGCATCAGCTCCATGTGGACTCTTTCCCCACCTTGGTTTTCAGGGGTGTCAGGATAAGCAACCTGCAATTCCACATGTTGGGATCTCCTGGGAAGGTTTTGGCTTGGATAAAGAGCTCAGGGATAAAAACTCCTCCCTTTGGATTTCCCTGGTGGCCTCCCCACTCTCCCAGCCAGGAATTCCTTCTCATCTATCCTTGCCCTCTGGCAGTGGGAAGCCATTCCCTGTGTCCTGTCCCTCTAGCCCTCATCCCAGGGCAGACACTGCATCCACAGTGTCCTTCCCCCTCAACCCTTTGGCTGCTCGGAGCCATCCCAGGAATGTCCCGGTCCTCTCCAGGGCAGGGAATTCCAGCCAGAGCTGTCCCCACAGAATTGAAGAGCCTGGAAGGGGGTCCCGGAGTTCTGGCTGGGTTATTCCAACAAATCCCTTGGAAAGGGCACGGAACCATCCCTGACCGCGTGGCCGTGGGCACTCAGAGTGACCCTGGGGGCCAGGCTGGGCCTGGGCTGAGCTTTCCCTGGTTCCCAAGGATTTCCCTCCAGGCAGGAGCTGTGGCACTCAGGGACGTGAGCAGGGAAAACTTCCCGGGCTTTGGGCCTCACGGGCTGCAGGGAAGGGAATGCACTGATTTCGGTGGGTGTTTGCAGCGGATCTGGATCTTTTCAGTGGATGTGGCTGTTTCCAGCGGATGTTTCCATGGACGCGGATGTTTCAAGTGGATCTTTTCAGTGGATGTGGCTGGTTTTAGTCCATGTTTCCAGTGGATATTTTCAGTGGATCTGGATCTTTTCACTCCATGTTTCCAGTGGATGTGGCTGTTTCCAGTCCATGTTTCCAATCCATGTTTCCAGGGGCTCTTTCCAGTGGATTTTCAGTGCTTCTCTCCCTGCCTGAGGATGAGGGAGTTCCTTTTCCTCCCTGGGAGGCGGGAGCTGGAGTTGTCCCACTGGGAATGTTTCTCCTTCCCACGGGGCTGACACCTCCGCCTGCTCCTGTGGGAGGGCTGGGAATTCCAGGGAACAGCCTCAGAACTCCAGCCATGGAAATGATTTTATAGCAGGGAGCAAACTGCTGGAGCCTCCCACAGGATCCCAGTGTCCAGAGGCTGGGGAGGGGCCGGAATCTGTGGCTGAGGAGCCAGGATGGCCAGGACAGCGCAGCTGCCGAGCATTTCCCAACCCCTTTGGATCTGGGATGCTGCTGGGTGGGTTTAAGACACGTGGGAGATGCTCAATCCCTGTTTTCCGGATCATTCCCACGGTGCAGGGTATCCCTGCACAGCCGGAGGGTTTGGGACTGACGCGGACATTCCCGCTCCAGGTGTTTTATCCCCCTTTTCCCAAGGCTCCGTGGCACTGCAGAGCCTCTCCGCGGGGACGGGCACCGCGGGCATCCAGGGCTGCTCTGGGGCACTCGGGAGGAGTTTGGGATGCTGGGATATTGTCAGTCCCAGAGCTGGGCACGGAGGTCAGCAGCGGGAAGGGACAGGAGTTAATTAACGGGATCAGTGGGGATGGAGTGGGAGCACAGATTGTAATTAGCATCCACACGAATCCCGGCCCCGGAGCCGTTCCTGGCTCCTGTCCCGAGCCTCCGGGGCTGGGCTGAGCCTCGGTGGCCTCGGAGCTGGGATGGAGCCCCCTCACCCTCCCTGGCTCCCCCTCCCGCTCCATCTGCTGCTTCCTGAGGGCCTCCTCCAGGTGCTCGTGGCCTCGTGTGACCTCGGCCAGCCCCGGGTGGGGACATCGGCCCGAGCTGGCCCGGGCCAGGGACCTCAGGTCACCTCTTTGCACATTCCAGGCGACCTCAGGTTTGTGCTGGGGCCTGGATTATTATGGATTTTGAAATTGATTTTTATGGATTTGTAATGGATTTTTATTGATTTTTATATACTTTAAATGGATTTTTATGGATTTTAAAATTGATTTTTAATTGATTTGTAATGGATTTTTATAAGATGAGAAACTTTCTGTTAATAAAAGCCCCACGCTTTCCCCAAAATCTTCCCAAATCCCAGAAAACCAGAGGATGTGTCCTCTGCAGTGATCCCTGGTGGTGTCCTCTGGTCCCAGGCTGGACTTGGTGACCTTGGAGGGCTTTTCCAACTTCAGTAACTCCGTGTTCTGCAAACAGAGCCTTGGCAGCTGCAGTTCCTGGGTTCCTCTGTGTTCCTGTGGGAGGTGGGAATATCCAGGTGTTGTTCCCGACCACCCATGAATTCCGGCGAGCCCCAGCTCCTGCCCTGCATCCCCTGGTTGTGTGTGGAGGGAACCAGGGATTGATGGAATCAGGGAGAGGGCAGCACTTCCCATGGTTTAGGGACCAACTTCATTCCCAAATCTTTGGAGCTTCTCCACTGGAGTCGATCCATTTGCTGCCGGAATTCTGGGGCTGAGCTTCCTGTTAAACACCCACTCCAGGGAGCTGAATTGTGGCTGGAGGGGGAGTTTTATGGATTTCTGGCAGCTCTGAGGAGTCCTCCCCATTCCCACAAATCCTGGCACCGACGGACCATTCCAGGGAGGGGCTGGTGGCACAAACCAGGAGCAAATGGGAACATCCCTTAGGGAATTAAACACGGAGCCGAGTGCTCCTCTGCCAGTGCTGCCAGAGCTTAACTGGAGTTAAAGGTGGGACAAAAGGCTGGGAATTGGGAGCCACTGGGAACTGGGAGCCACTGGGAATGTTTGATGCCATAAAATAGATTGGAGAGGGTTGGGTGTGTCTGGTGGCGAGAGCTGGATGGGAAGGGAGGGATGGATGTGTTGGGAACGTTGGATATGTTGGGAAGGTTGGATGTGTTGGGAACGTTGGATGTGTTGGGAATGTTGTGTGTTCGGAGCAGCTGCGGCAGTGCCAGATTATTGGATTTGGGCTCCTGGTTTGGGAAGAAGATTCCCATTAATGGTAGGAACGGGATTAAGCTGCGCTCAGGTGGTGCCTGGGTCCGGGATCAGTCGGGATTGGGAACAGCAGCCGGCAGGGAAGCGGAAAGGCTCCAGCAGCCCCGGAGCTGCTGCAGGGAAAGCTCCCCTGCCTTCCCTGGCAGCGCTCCCTGACAAATCCCAGCGGGAATCTCAGCCTTGGAAAACCCTCTCTGTGTAAACACAGCCCTGACAACGTCCCTGGCTCTGCTTCCCGCGGCTCCATTCCCACCCCTCAGTGCCGCGGGGACCTCGGAGCCGGTGCCGGCAGGGAGGGATGAGGTTTTCCCATGTCTGACATCGGCTGTGCCACGTTCCCAACAGCGCAAACACACGGGGATTTGTTCCAGGATCCACGAGCCTTGGACAGGGAGCAGATGCCAAAGTTCCTCCTCTCCAGGGGTTTCCTCCCCTGGATTTTGTTCATTTTTGGGAGAGCTTTGCTTATGGACAGGTGGGCGTGACCCAAATCCCCTTTCGCAACCACGCCTCTGGGATTTGTGCATTGTCCCGGTGTTTTTGTAGGATTGGGATGTGGATAACGCGTGAAGAGGATGCCCTAAAGGCTGGGATCCCATTCCCCTCTGCTGGGATTGGGATTTGATTCCTTCCCTCTGCCGTTTGGTGGGAAAGGACATTGAACCCTGGCTGCCCATTCCCAGGAGTTCCCTCCTTACCCAGGGTCAGTCCCAATCAAAGGGATTCCTTTGGGAATCTGCCAGACCCCCGTCAGCATCCACTGGGATTTTCTTCCCATCATTCCATTCTACAGAATGTCCCAGGAGGACAGAGGGACTGTTGGGATGCCCTTGGATGGAGCTGGGATGGAGCTGGGATGGAGCTGGGATGGAGCCGGGATGGAGCTGGGATGGAGCCTGAGATGGAGCTGGGATGGAGCCAGGGATGGAGGCTGGGATGGAGCCGGAATGGAACCGGGATGGAGTCGGGATGGAGCTGGGATGGAGCTGGGATGGA
>VXBT01003145.1:0-73029 GCA_013400235.1 Oriolus oriolus
GGCCAGATGGGATCCACCCAAGGCTACCGACAGAGCTGGTGGAAGTTCTTGCCGAGCCACTTTCCATCATTTACCAGCAGTCCTGGTCAACTGGGGAGGTCTGAGGTGAGTGAAAATTGGCAAATGTGACACCCATCTACAAAAAGGCCCAGAAGGCGGATCCAGGGAACTACAAGCCTATCAATCTGACCTTGGTAGCAGGAGCAGATCGTCTTTGGTGTCATCACACAGCACATACAGGACAACCAGAGGATCGGGCCAGCCAGTACGAGTTTAGAAAAGACAGGCCAACCCGACGTCCTTCTATGACAAGGTGATCTGCTTAGTGGATGAGGGAAAATCTGCGGATGTTTTCTACCCGGACTTTAGTAAAGCCTTTGACGCCCTTTCCCACACCACTCTCCTGGAGGAACCGGCTGCTCATGGCTTGAATGGCATGCCCTTTGCTAGGTAAAAAACTGACTGGATCACCAGGCCCAGAGAGTGGTGGTGATTGGTGCTACATCCACCTGGAATCTGGTCACCACTGGTGTTCCCAAGGGCTCAGTCCTGCTTAATACCTTTATCGATGATGTGGACAAGGAGATTAAGGGCACCCTCAGTCAGTTTGCAGATTACACCAAGTTGGGCAGGAATGTTGTTCTGCTGGAAGGTAGGAAGGCTCTGCAGAGGAATCTGGAGAGGCTGGATCAATGGGCCAAAGCCATTGGTATGACCTTCAATAAAGCCAAGTGCCACATCCTGCCCATGGGTCAACAACAACCCCCTGCAGCCCTACAGGCTGGGGCAGAGTGGCTGGAAAGCTGCCCAGCAGAAAAGGACCTGGGGGTGTTGGTCAACAGCAGCTGAACATGAGCCAGTGTGAGCCCAGGTGGCCAAGAAGGCCAATGGCACCTGGCCTGTGTCAGCAATAGTGTGGCCAGCAGGACCAGGGCAGGGATTGTCTCCCTGTACTTGGCACTGGTGAGGCCACACCTTGAACCCTGTGTTCAGTTCTGGGCCCCTCAGGACAGGACAAGAAAGAAATTAAGGTTCTGGAGCACATCCAGGGAAGGGCAATGGAGCTGGTGAAGGCTCCAACCTAAATGATTCCACCCTATTCTATTCTATTCTATTCTATTCTATTCTATTCTATTCTATTCTATTCTATTCTATTCTATTCTATTCTATTTTGTTCCTGCATTCAGGTACTCATTCTCCTTTTTAAACTCACCTGACTGCTTAGAGCACAGTCATAATCATACCTGATTTTGTTCAAATTAATAATTACTAATTTGTGACCATAAGGGGATTTTTTTCAGCTTGTATTAACGATGTGAGAAATCTTGCCATGCAATTCAGGAAGCCATACAGCAGTCTCTTATTTTAGTGTTACCAAAGGAGAGTACTGGTTATTTTGTTGTACTTTTTATTAGTATCAGTAAGACTATTGTTTCTTCTCGGCAAAGGCCAAAGTTTACTGTGATTCAGCTGCAGGAGAGGGTGCTCAGCCACCTCTCATTACAGTCTTTTCTGGCCCAGCAGGAAGCCTTGAACTGTCCCTTAAAATTCCTAAACCAACAGCGCCTGTACCTGGGTGAGGTCTCGTGGTACACAAACTGTTTGGACAATTTAAAAGACAAGTATATAGAAATGTAACAGAAAAATATAACAGCAAGCGACAGAAAACACGATCCCTTAGGTGCCGTAGCTGGAGGCTTAGTGGCAGATGATGCTGCAAAATGGCTTCAAGATGGGATATTTACAAAATTGCTTTATGAGAATTTTACACTGCTAATCACAAGGCTCTAATAATAAGTCTTCCCTTACCAATAGAAATCTAAGCACTAGCTTGAATTTTCAGATATTGCCTTTGCTAAACTGTGTTAGAAACTTGTAATATTCCTTTTTCATTTCCAAACACGACTTCATATCTGACAAATTCACCATTGCTTCAGCCCTTCTGAATATACTAGAAACAGAACTCCTCGTCTGATTAATACTAATCAGTTTTAGTCATTATTTCTTTTTAACATATATTGGTATAGCAGATTAAATATTATTTATAGCTTTAATTTGTGTCCTGTTTGGATTGTACAATCACAGGACTAACTTGGCTATCACTATTATCATATTGTTTGATACTGCTCCTAAAATTAAAATCCATTCTTGTCTTTAAGTGTTTTATTGTGCTTGTCTTTCTTGCTTTGCATTGCATAGTCCATGATTAATTCTGTTAGCCAAGTGCATATGGCCTGCTTGGCTATCATCCATTATCTTCATCATTGTTGCCTCAAAATGAGCACTTTATTATTACTTTTTTCATCTTTCCAATTACCAGATGTGCTTTTGCATTCCCTTACTTTTCCTACTAGACTGAGATCTACATTTAGAGTAAAAGTCCCAGCTGATTAGTCATTGAAGATTAAGTGATTTTTCCCTGGCTAAAACCAGAAAATTTGAGGGTCAGTTCCAGTACTAGAGAAATAAGCAACTTCTGAAAAATAGAATCAAGAATGTCTGGCTGTTTCTCTAGAAAGAAAGCTTCATTTATTGTCAGAAAATTGGTAGTTTGGTAGAAGATTTAGATAAAAGCAAAATTCCCTCTGGAAATCGTGTTACTACATTTGATTCTAGTATCTTTCTGAAGTCTCATGAGTCTTATCTAAGATGAGTTTTGCCCATACCTGCCTGTCCTATAACTGATCTGCTGGAATGCATCCCCTCACCCTCAATTTAAAAAATTGCAATGCAAACCCTCAATTAAAAAAGAAAAGGTGAAAAAAAAAAAAGCAAAAAGCCACACAACCTGAAAAGATTATGAAAAAAGTCTATAAGCAGCATCTCTCACTGGGAAAAGCCTCTTGCAAGGTTTCCAGCCCAGTTTTTCAGGTTCAGATAACATAGTCTGGTTCAGTGTGCCAACACCTGAACACTTCTCTGACTACATTCAAACCCCTAACCGTGCAATGTTCATTTAGCCACAAGGTTAGCTGAGCTAAACGTGGCACACAGTAAAAAACCTTGACAAAGCAAGGATAGCTTTTTTTGTTGTTTTTGTTCATTTCATTTGTATAATTTAAAAAAAAAAAAACTGCTTATGCACATAACACCTCAGTCCACTCCAATATTATTTCTCTAAGTGTCTTAAATACAGTTAGGGTATTCTTTCTTTTTTTGTGATATTTTATAGTCCCATTATTGAACATTTAAAAAAATCACTAGAGAAACATTCCATATAATGCCACAAACTCTTCTTATGACATAGATATTTCTAAATGCCCGTGATTTTCTTTCTGTATAATATCTTTTGATTAAAAAAAAAATTAAATAAGGGAATATCTATCTCTCAAACCTTTGTACTGTAAATCTGTTTCTAGGCAAGAACCTACTCATTGCCTCACAAAGCAATGTTGGAAGCAGACCTGTGCATGACCCGGGGATACATAAGGGAAATGTTATAAGATAAGTAAGGGAGGAAGCTGGCAGACAAAAACACGCTAGCTTCTGTTTTCTGACCTAAGTATGCTGCTCTGGGCATTTTAGAAAAATCTGTTAATAATCACTTTGAAGGAGGAAGAAAACATTACAACAGGAAAAAATTCCATATAGGGGTGGGAGAATGTAGGCTGAAACGTTCAGAAGTGATTAGGGTGACAAGTTTCAAACCTCCCCCCATATTCTGATTTTCAAGAGACAGGCATGCGGTTCCCAAAGCTCGGGTGCCTGAATAAAGCAAACAGAGCACCAAGTTGTACGTTCCAGGGCAGGTCAGAGGAACAGTTGAAGTGCTGCCACTTACAAGAAAATTTGCAAGATTCTTTAGTGCTCTGGCACTTAGCCCAAGCTTTTAAAAGTACTTTTGGGAACTTAATTGTTCAAGTAGCACTGTATAATTAGCCTGTCTTATGCTGACCACAGCCTCTGAAAATCAGATTCTTTAAACTGTCCCTTTTTGAGTATCTCAGAATTGAGGCTACCTTCTTCCCCTAAAGAAAAAGCTTTGCTCCTCAGGCAAATTCTTCCCCTTGATCTCTCTAGATCTGATGTTAATACCTTCATGCCTCTCTATAGCCTCTCACTCCAGGCGTAGTGACATTTACTTCAACAGAGCTCTGCCCAAGTGTTGTGCCGTAGTGACATATCCAGACTTGGTTCTTCTGTGCCTGCAGAAGTAAAAGATGTCCCACATGTATTAAGATGACAGGGCAATGTGTTGAAAACTTCTACATATGAAGAATCTTAAGATACCAGATCAAAAGAGATTGCAGAAATGATAAATGTCATTTATACACTGGCAGGTTAATATCATGGCAATGTCTGGATTTTCATCTAAACATCACTGGGAAAAGTTTGACAAGTCTGGGCATAGTATGGCATGGCTATTTCTCTCATTTGGGCTGATATTTGCTTCATCTGCTTTTACCTTACTAAGTTTGCTCTGAGCAGAAGAGCAACTCTGCATCTTCCCTCCTGGCAAAAGATACGCAAAATACCTTTTTATCTCAATGACCAGTTTGCATTCTTCTGCAGGAATTCAGAATTGCTAAATTGCTAATTGCTATTGCTAAAATATCCTCTATCTTTTGGTACTGCAGTTGTATTAGTAATGGCAGATTGCCTTTGGTAACCCTTTGTTCTGAAGTTTTAGTAACAAAGTGTCTGGATACAAAACTTTGTCATATTATGTTTTGAAGATTTTGTAGCAGCAGAAAGCAGAGTGTGTCTGTGAGCATTTATAATGGAGAAAAGCTAAGTGATAAAGTGCACCTTTAACATAATGACAGTAATTCAGTCTCAGACAGTGAATGCTATTATACCCTCTTTTAAAGACTAAAATCAGTCAATTGAAATGACAATTATGATAATCCTCATGTAATGAAGATTATTTTGAAACAAAAATCTTTTTTGTTGTGTGTGCTTGTGAGTGTGTGTGCATTTACTGGACTCAAGTACAGTCTCAAAATTCTCCTCAGCTGGAAATTCTATACAAACATAACAGTATTTTCTAACCATTCTGCTGGTTTCAGTTGATATTTAGTGCAAATTGATTTCTTTTAAAAAATCATAGAATCATTAAGGTTGGAAAATACCTCCAAGATCATCTCTACAGATGCTTTGATTAAATACTCTGAGCATTCAGCTTGGAGAAATGGGCAGCCTTAATAAATGTGGTTAGCTTGATCAGTCTCAGAAAATGACATGATACTGCCTTCCCAAAGCACCCCATGCATGTACCTTGTGTTTTATCTTAACTTTCTAAGGGAAGCTGCTGTGAGCTTCTAATGCACCACATAGGTAACTAACAGTGAGCAATAGTTCCAGAAAATATTGTTCTAACTAGGAGTCAGTCTATGATACATGGCCTGTCACAGTCATCTGAATTGTGAGAGAACATACTGACCATGTGAATTTAGTTCTTATATGGGCTAAATTTTCAAAGAAGTCTAAGGGAAGTCTAATCCTACAAAACCAAAATTAAATTTATAATTTTGCTCAAGTTCCTTTGAAAAACGCATTCTGTTTTAACAAATCAAAGCTCTCAGAAACATTGTACAGCAGAAGTAAAATGACACAAAAGCCACAACAAAGACATGCACATACAGGGAGTTCAAATGAAAAGGAAGATAAAGAAAAGATTTTCTGGGGAAAAGGGGGCGATAACGAAGGGAATAAGGGCGAGATGACCATAGGTCTGATATGAATGTTACATAGAGCTCCTGCCCTATGAAAGAGCTCTGACCCAAAAGACAGCAAATATTAGTATTAAGATTACAAAAAATATTGGAGAGATACAGGTATACTTTAGTCAGACAAGAAGGATGTTTGTCAGCAAATGTAGCTACACATTTTGTATATTACTGGCTGCCTCAGTTTTTTTGAATCTTATAATGATACTCCTTACTCTACAAAATACTCTTCTAGGGAAATTGATATCTAAATACTGGTAAATGTTCTTTTGTTCAAGATTTCCTACTTTCCATTGCTCAGTTGATTTAAAAGTAGAGAACTAATGATGAACCTCACAGACAATCCCCAAGAGATTCACTTAAGCCAGGTGACAGTTTACTTGTAGTGTTTAGCAATGATATAGGGTGCATCCCTTCTTTGTTGAGGGATGGTAATTAGGATCAGGTGAATTTGTATTTTATTAGCTGAGCTTTATTCATGTGAACTACCCTAAAAGGGAAGTTCATATTAATAAAGCTGTTTTTTTCTGGTTAATAAAGATGGTTATTTCTTCTTAGACCTGACCTAGTTCTAATAATTTGCCATTCAAAAGATGCAGAACTTAGATCTTTGCAGGAAGTTGTTACAATTCACTGTGAACAGTGGCCTAAAAGGGTTGCCGTATGCAGTCAAATACATTGGCACAGTAGGGAAATGTGATCTTTTCTAAGGCTATTATTCTAATCATTTCATCTAGTCCCTTGTCCAAATATAATATGCACTGGCACAAAGTTAATTTAATTTTTTTCTAATCCCTGCAACAGTACAAAAACCCATGACAAAGCAGGGTGTCAAACATGTGCTTTTAGGAAGTCCTTCATTGCCTGTTAATTGTGGATTGCAATTGTGTCAAAGTGATCTAGATGACTTTGCTCTGCTGACTGTTTTGTGGTGATGTTTAATAGCTGGAAGGCTAAATGCAGTACCTTGCATTCACTTTAAATATGCCTTAGTACTGAGTACAGCTTCACATCATGAAACACATCTCAGTCATGAACAGCTGATTGTACCCTTACACACTCTTTTTTCCTGGGTCTTTTTTTTTTTTATAATGTCTTGGCCCTGATGCTGACAACAAACTTCATCCTGGCTCTGCGTGGGTCCCTAAAGCAGCAGTGAGGACCTCAGCTGGAAAGCTTGCCAGGGTGCCTTCTCAGGCTTGAATCCACTGCAGCACAATGGCCCCAGAACTAGCGAATGAAATTGCTGGACAGATTTTAAAAGTAGTGTCTAAATCTTCCAGGCCAAACTCTGCCCTGGTCTCACATCAGCAACCACAGAAGAGAACTCAACTGGCTGTCCTCTCCTCCTCCTCCCTCTGCTGTTTGTGAAGAAAAGGAACAAAGCATTTGTGTCTTTTAGCCGCTCCAGAAAGCTGCATCATGCCTGAAGGTTTGATATAAGAGACCCATGGAAGCAGGCTGAATCAATTCTGCTTTTTTTCCATCCTTAGCTGGTGACTAATACTAATGCTGAGAGCCCCAAAGACGTGCATGTGCTCAGCAGTCGTTTCAGTGGGAGTCAGGCACTCAAAGGCACCAGCAGTCCAGGCCCAGGTACTCGCCCAGCATTTTGTCTTCAATGCTCCTTGCAAACTCCTCACAACAATCCTGAGAGGTATCCCTACCTGTATTGTCCTGAAGGGAAAGCTAAGGGAGATAATTAGAGCCTTGTAATAAAGTAACATCTGACGACCTGCAGCCCAATCTGCTATCTGGGTCAATAGACAGATTATGTCCTTGCACTGACTAATTGTAGGCACCTAATTGTATTAACAAAAAAGCAGTGATTCGCGCAGTGGCAAAGAAGTGTTCACCCAGCAGTCCTTCCCTCTTGGAAAATTACGTCACCCCAGGGCTCTGATTCATGATCCCTGTCAAATTTAACTGTGCCAACTAAAGGAACGGCTGCTGCTGCTCCTGTCACAGCTAAGTCTGAACACCCCTACTAAGGGGTGAGACAGCAAATATTCTCCTGTATTAAGGACAAAATATAGCATTGCACATTACCTTGGGAAAACACTGTAAGCCCAAGACTGAAAATGGGTAATATGTTACTTTCATTATGTGCAAGGAGATGGAATGAATCAATGCCCATTTCTGCCTCAGTTTCTCTCTTTATTGAAGGAATTGTTAAAACAGGACTTAAATGAACAACTAAATATTCAACCCCATCCTGAGTTGGTGGGCTGGACATTGGCTGACCATGCAGAGCAGCTTGGAAATTCCAGCCTTGAAGTCAATAAATGTTTGGGGAGAAAAAGGAAACTCCACTATCATGCTTAAGACTTACTACTGTGAAAACTGATCTAAATAATTTCAGCTCAGATAAGCAGATTTTAATTTAGGGATTCTGTCAGAGTTTATTTCTTTGCTGATATTTTTTGCTAAACATATCTAGTTTATCAATGGAAAAACTCTAATATTTTCTTGCCAAATGCTGACAAATTTAAATTTTGACCAAATGAGAAGGTTCTGAAATTGAATTCCACAGAAGTGTGTATTTTGATTTTTTTGAATCATTGTGTTGTGTGGAGAAAGATTGCAATTGCCTGAAGGACTAAAATTCACCAAATAGCTCTTGACAATAACTAAATGCATTCTCCTATAGGGAAGATTGGTCCTATTACTATACACTTAATGCTGGAAAAAATCTTTTCAGCCTCAAGTGTTTAGGATTTAGCTTTTTTAATTATCTCCTCTTCCTCCCCCACATATTATTGCTGTCTCAGAAGTTCATGTGTATTTTACTGACTTTGAAACCATGTTTAGGGACACTAAGGAAGAAAAAAAATCACCCACCAAAACAAAACCAAACCTCAGCTATTACTATCGGTCTCATAGGCTGAAATGCAAAGCAATTGCATTCCATCAGAATTGCATGCTTTCCCTCCTCTATTACAGGCATTCCTCAGTATAAAAATTCTATTTGAAAATTTAGACAAGCACTACATTCGGTAGACCTGAGTTTTAACAGAGTAACACGATGAATTTCAGAAGCATCAGCATAAATATGAGTGCAGATTGCCTGGGTTTGTATGCAGCTACATCCATCCTTCAAACTTTTTTTTAACCTACCTTGTGGCTAATGACCTCAGGTGGGAATATGAGAGTATTGCATTTAAAAACCAGGAAACTCACAGGCACAAGCCAAATGTAGGTTTTCTGCTATTCTATATGCTCTGAAGAGACAGACCAAAATCAGAAACTTAATCAAAATACCTTCAACTTATTTTTCCTAGAGCTGGAGTCAGCAGAACAACAATTGCTTTTTTGATTTTCCATCACAGAAGTCTGACAAAAGCAAAGTACAGTGTTGGACACTGACTTCTAAAACACTGTAGAGGCTGAGCATTCTGCAAGTGATCTTTGCTCTTTAAGAGAGGGCTTTGACACCACAGCCCTGTGAGAGACAACCAGAGAGGGATCCACACTCGATACTTCAGTAGCATCTTCCATCCCAGGGACCCACAGTCACTCCAGCCTCAGGAGGACCCAGAGCCTCTGAAGACAGCAGCTCCCACCAGGAAGCTCATGGCCAACAGCTGCTAATGGCCAGCTTTGTCACCCTTTTCTTCTGCTAAACTTTGCCAAGCCAGGAAACTGTTGTTTTCAGGTTGCTCTGAGACCAAATATCATTTAGGCATTGGGAAATAACTCTCTGATTGAGAGTTCACCATTAAAGATAGCAAATTGATATTATATTAAAAATAGTAATAAAAGCCACTTACATAATTTTCCATTTTTATACACTTAAAGAATGTCAATTTATTGAAAAAAAAACCCACAGTCCACTTACATCCAGCAGAGTGAGCCAATAATAATGATGTATTTTACAATGTATGAACTTTGCCATGTGCTGTAGAGGTATCAAAAAATCAATACAACTAAATTGACAAGTTTGTCAATGATTGAAATTAATTTCCTTTTTTGTGGTACTTCGCTAAACTGAATTCCATAGTGTCATATTAATTAATATCCCACTCAGATGGTCCGTGTAGATGGAAAACAACTAGGTTATCACTGGGCACTTGCAGTGAAAAGTTTGTATTATAAGCAGAATAAAACAGTGGAAGATATTCATATGGAGACACAAATTATTAACTTACTAATTTAATTGCCAAGGTAATTGAAGTAATCAAAGTTAAAATTTCCAAAAGATGCCATTCATTTTCAGCTGGACTCTAAGGACCCTGTGTTTTCTGAAAATGTATATTTATGACATTCCAGAAAATCCATGTCTATCTGATGCAGAATCACAGTCTTTGACCAGAAGAAGGCGATAAGACCCAGATATTCATTTATAAAGTAACCAGCACACCGACTAAACTGGGTAGCTGTGTCTCATGGAACTCAGAGAATTAAAAACAAAGAAACAAACAGCAACAACAAAAAGAAAATTTAAATGGGGCACAGAGGAAAGTCCTTTGCAGTTTCTCAATATAAACTTGGGGAGGTGCTCAATTTAATATTAAAAATGTTTGAGATGAAGTTTAGAGGGCTGGACTGCGACTGTTTTGAAATCCTATGAAGATAAAAGGGATCAGAACTGTTAGCTGTGATATGCAGTTCTAGTTTTGTTTTAGGAAATTTGGAGAATTTAATTTAAAATACTCTCTTGTTTTTCTCTTTTTTTATTTTCCTACTTACATTCCAGACAACAACGAGTATGGAGGTTTATTTCAGAGTAAATATTTTGTTATTTGCAATTATGTTTCTGCAGCTGAAATCAAGCAGCTGGATCAGAGATCCTCTGAGACAGATGCTAAGGACCGTGTTTTTCACCTTGGTCTTTGGGGCCATGCCCTTAATTGGAGCTTAGTGTCCCATTAATGATTATGCCTCCTGGGACTTTTATGACCATTTCAGAAGTGCAGTTTCTGCCTAATGTACTGCTGAACAACAAAGAGTCCTTGTAGTCATATCCCAAAGGCCCCCCTATTAAATATACAGCAGTTCTCAATTAACCTAACGTTTTAAAACCACAATAGCTATAAAGGCTATCTGCTTTGCAAAGTCCCTGGTCTAAACTGATAGCATTTAATTTTCCCCTAATGCAATTCTCTCCATATGCAAAGACCAGCTTGCATGTGACACTAATAGTTGACTTTGTGCTCTGTTGTGACCAGGAGAACCGATTTCTGTATCCATGAGTATCAGTTTCAAGGCATTAGGATACTGAAATTAACCTCGATTGTATCTCAGAGTTCAAAGCTGCAGGTTTAAAGAGTAACTACGAGTTCCTATGAAGTTTAAGCCACTGCAGGAATTGTGTCACAGCTCTTTCTGAGAGATTGGGAGGGTGGACTTGAAAAAAGAAGATGATGAATCCACTAATTTCAGCAGCAGTGTGAAAAGGCAGCTGAAATGTTTCCTTTCTCAGGAAGTGAATACTTTCTGAAACACCTGTGACAAGCCAACTCTTACAAAAGACCAATTATTTAACCACAAAAATACACAGAAAACTATGTTACAAAGTCAGATTCCCAAGGTAAAAGTAGTTTTTAGGTAAGGAAATTCATGCAGGCTGTTATTATTTTTACATGCTCGAAAAATATTTTTTCTGAGCTTTCTAGTACACTTGCTCCAACTTCAGTTTCAAAAAGGTCTGCTGACATAGCCACAAAGAAGTGTATTTAGCTGCTGATCCTCTGAATTTACTGAAGTAAGTAGAGATAAAATGCATAAGGTCTGCAGAGGCTCAAAGTGGCTCATGACCAGATATACATTTGCACAAGTCCAGTAGAGGAAATTAAAAGTTTTCCTCTGTTGCTTACCTGAATTTCTGAGGTTTAGGCTCCTAGCATGCTCCTAGAATAGTCCTAGGATGCCTTCCTTGCTGACCGATTCTCTATTTCAATTGGAAAACCATATTAATGAGAGGAAAAATCTGGTTTCCTGCAAAAAGCAGAACAGAGCAGTATTTGCAAAGTTATGGGAGAGAGAAAAAAACCACAAAGAACAAAACAAAGACATGAAAGCAAAGAGTGTGTCCATTCTTCACCTACAACCCCATCATTCAACAGCACCTGAGATTTCTCTCTACCCACTGCTGAAAAACTTCTCCTGAGCATTCAAAAATCAAAGTAAAATTTTTAAAACTGAAAGTTTAAATAAAAACCAAATCAAACAAAAAAAGCAAAATGAAAAAAATCTGTGAAACTTATTCTGTGAGAATGCAATTTGTTTCCAGAGAGAAAGCCTTTAGCAAAAGAAAAACAACGACCAAGTACTCTGCCAAGGGAGAGACAGGCGTAGTGGCCTAGGCACTGCATTAAGTCTCTGGAGATACCAGTTCAGAGCAACAGGTTTTTGTGTGAGCCAATGACAAAAACACCAGCTGCTAGAAGAACATGAGGATTAGAAACTTTGATTTCCTTAAGTGTCTAAATTTAGTTCTTGCTACGAAAGTATAAGTTTAAAGAAGTATGCTAAGGGAAGCAGATACTGGAGGGGGTGAGAGGGAGCAGAAATGACATTAGTTCTGGGCTGTGATCTGTTACATTTCTATGAATAGATTAACTCTGAAATTCATTCCACTAAATAATTCCTTACAACCAATAGCTTTCAGGTTCCGACTCATCATCCCAAAGCTATAACAAATGATAAGGCTAACTTGAGGTCCTCCTCCATAAATAAGGTCCAGCTGAGCACAGAGAGGTATAATCTGTTGGAGAGAAGGAAAGACCTAGGCTGACCATACAGAATAGAATGTTACTCATCACTGATGGTTGGAAAGTGCCTCCTAATGAGAAGGGAAGTCCAGGTAAAAGCTATCAATATCTCCAAGATCTTAAGAACACTTTGCTCTGGCTCCTAAACTGTTTTTTGAGTGCTGCTTTAAAAATGCCCAACAAAACCACAACAGCCCAAAAACACAAACACTCCTCCACTGCACTCTTTCTCTTTTGCTGTTCCTTCTACTACTAGTCATCTAACATTTTTCTATACGTTTACAGCTTGCTGATTTAATTCATCAACCTGGTAAGGAGATACGCTGCTAAACATCTTTGTCAATGACATGTACAGTGGGATTAAATGCACCCTCAGCAAGTTTGCCAGACACCAAGGTGTGGTGCCATCGACACAATGGAGAGAAGAGATTCCATCCAGAGGGACCCAGACAGGCTTGAGAGCTGGGCCTGTGCAAACCTCGTGAAGTTCAACAAGGCCAAGTGCAAGGTCTTGAACCTGGGTCAGGGCAATCCCAAGCACAAATACAGGCTGGGCAGCAGTAAATTGAGAGCAGCCCTGAAGAGAAGGACTTGAGGGTGCTGGTGGATGGGAGGCTGGACATGACCCAGCAATGTGTGCTTGGAGCCCGGAAAGCCAATTGTCTTCTGGGCTGCAGCAACATAAGCATAACCAGCAGGTAAAGGCAGGTGATTCTCCCGCTCCACTCCTCTTTTCAGGCACCACCTGCAGTACTGTGTCCATCTCTGAAGCTCCAACATAAGAAGGAGGTGAACCTGCTGGAGTCCAGAGGAGCAACACGAAGAAGCTCAGGGGGCTGGAGCACCTCTCCTAGGACAACAGGCTGAGAAATTTGGAATTGTTAGTTGGGAAGACTCCAGGGAGCCATTATACCAGCCTCACAGTACTTAAAGTGGGCCTACAAGAAAGCTGGAGTGGGACTTACTTTTTGCAAAGGCGTGTAGTGACAGGACAAGGGATAATGGCTTCAAATTGAATGAGGGCAGGTTTAGATTAGATATTAGGAACTGAAAGATGGCAGGTTTAGATTAGATATTAGGAAGAAATTCTTTACTGTGAGGGTGGTGAGGTACTGAAAGATGTTGCCCACAGAAATTGTGGACACCCTATCCCTTGAAGTGTTGAAGGCCGAGTTGGATGGGGCTTTGAACAGCCTGGTATAGCAGAAAATGTCCTTGCCCATGGCAAGGGAGTTGGAACTAGGCGATCTCTAAGGACCTTTCCAACTCAAACCATTCTATGATTCCATAATTTCCCTCTCTCTGCTAACGTTATTATTTTTCTGATGTTTTCCTTATTGGATCTACTTTCCATATAATCAAATGAGGTGAACAGCAGAGGGGACCTCCAAATATCAACCATGGTAAACTTTTAGTCTAACCCATGATGACACGCAAAACTGTGCCTATCAACTCACTTCTGTTAAAAGAAGGTGGACTTGCTCCCTCACATGAGGCAATGGCTCTGTTATCAGGATGAGTCAATTACAACTCAGCAGAGAAATATGTACTTTTTTGTTGTTGTTGTTTTCATTTCTGGCCTAGTTTCTGTATTTGAGTGAGTTAAAATGACTAACTCAAACACACAAGTCCTGAGCCAAACCCATGCCAAGGTAAGCAACATAAGTGGGGTTCTGAGCCAAACTAGGAGTTAGGGTACAGGAGAGTTCAGCTCCACTCCTTGACCATGATCTAATACATTGGCTCAGATGGTCCTGAAATGTGCCTTGGGACACAGAAAACTGAAATGACTACAAGGTAATTCCAGTGAAAATTTTGGTTAAGTTTTACATCACCATTATCCAAAGAAGGAGGTCTCACTAAGCCAACTAAATTGATGAATCAACAGGGGGCAAACCATGAGAGGAAAAATGGTTTTGCCTAGCTTAAAGAGATGATTTAGCACAACAAAATATAGAATAATTGCCAAGCTAGTCCATGGGAGAGGACCAGAGTGCAGTGGTCAGCATGAAAAGAAGAGGTGACAAACAAGCAAAAGTTGCTGGTCATGGTTTACAAATTCACCTGGTGCTTTCGTGCTCACTCACCTCTTATCTGAATGCCTGCAGCCACCTCAGTGCATTTCCATTAACTTCTCTGTGAGGTAGCTAAGATTTCCCATGTCTTGCAGATGGTGAATAGAAACAGAGAGTACTCAAATAAAAAATATGAATCTTCCTGGAATGCGAACTAAAGATCTACCATGTTCTCTGGTTTTAACAAATAAGGACAAGTTGCTTCTGGTTCTGAAGAGCCCAGTGAAGGCAATAAATGAAGGAGACAAATGACAGAACTTAACATCAAAAATCCACACTCACCACATTCCTCACAGAAGCCTTCATTATTTAATGCATACTGTGTTCCTTCACAATGTTTGTATTATTAAAAAAAATTTGTAACGTTAAAGATTTTAAAGAAAGAAACTTCAGTGAGTGCATTGAGACAGCAGCAAATGCACTTCAAGCAGAAAGCTGCCTTTATCATTATAATAATAGTATGGAAGAGCTGTATGAAAAAACCCCAAAAAATCAAGTGTACAAATTATCCGACATTCATTCCGTGACATCCTGACAGCTATGTTAGTCCTGATAAAAATATCCAGGAGGACGGCACATTGCAGATGGCACTTCATAATGCACTCACTTAAAAGCAGTCATTCCCTACCTCAGAGAGAGCGCAGCTTGATGAAGGCCATAGGACACTTGGTTCAGCCCGTAAAAGCTGCTTGATGAGGGCGTCTTTATTTAGTTAGTTAGTAACTTATTCATTCATTCATCTTATGCAGAAAAATTTGATGAGACTTGAAGGAAAAATCATAGCCTTGCACCCTCTTTGTGAAATTCAGAATCCAGAATCTAGTTCAAATAATGCCTGCTTCTCTGAGAATTACAAGTGTGAAAAACGGGTTAAATTGCCCTAGACTTTCACCTCTGGAAACGTGAGCTCAAACCTTACTTCCTATAGGCTACCACTGAAATGATTGACTATTTGTCAGTGCCACAAAGCCAATAAATTACTGGGCAACCTGATAGGACTGATTGTCAAAAGATGCCCAGGAATGGAATATCTTGTCCAGGATGAGGAGCCTAAGCAAAACCCTGTAAGCGACCTTCAAGAACAGTCCATCTCACAGCCCACCCTGCTCTTATCTCCATTCTGCTTTTCAAGAGAAAAACAGTTTGCCCACAATATCATACAGAAGATGTTAATAAATACAAAGTACAGAATATAATTTTCTTAGCAAACAAGATGTCAACTCAACAGCACAAATGTCATATTTACATTCATCTTATTAAGATTTATACCATTTAATGTCGGGCTTTAAGAATTACACTATAAATGGAATATAATTTTCATATAAAAGGGACAGTATATTTTTAAATCAAGCCTGTAGAAACTCACTCATCAGTGGTTTATGAAACTTGAGTACACTGATGCTTCAGTACTCAATTAATGTCAGGCAATATGGATTTCAATCTGGCTTGAAATATATTTAAACAAATGAAGTAGATACAAATGTTGGCTCTTTGGCCAGCCAGAGCTAAAAATCCATTTTCTACCCCATTTATAATAAGAAGTAATCTAAATGTAATTTATCTAAAGCACAATATGTTTCCCTAATTTTTACATGTAACCATTACTTATAGTTTAAGTAATAGTTATATCCACAGATCTTAGTGCACTTAATTGAAAATGCATGGTATTAAAACATAAGGCTCCATCCTTCAAAAATAAAAGCATTATTCTAAGGAATAATTGAAGTGGGGGAGCAGGGGCTGGGAAAAGGCAAAGGAAGGGAACCTTAACAAAAATCCTTAAATGCAAACATTTCTTCCCATTTATGTTATATTAGGATTGTTTTTGAATAAAATTAGTCTCTCTCAGCCCCATATTTCAGTTTAGATTACAAAATTCTCTCATCTGATTGTCACATTTTACGCTGAAGTCAAATCTTTCTGCAGCAGAGTGACATGTCAAGGGTGACAGTGACAAATTGTCACTAAGTAAGGAATAACACATGACAGTGCGTTCGGCCATAATGAGATATATGCATGCCTCGAGAGCGTTTGCAGGCACGAGGCTGAAGGGCGATTGCTCCCAGCACTCATAATGTTGCTAGGTCTCATTAAGACTTTACATGCACTGGAATAGATTTCTAGTGATTAAAAGAAAAAAAAAAAAAGATTTATGAATGAGTAAATCATGGCAGCAAGTTTTATTTTTATTCATACTTCCCTAGAAGCATGTATGGTTTATAAGGCCAGATTGAAAAAGGGTCTTTTATCCCTCTTCTAAATTTTTTATGTTACTGTCCATCGTGGCAACATACAAGTTCCATTCCCTCCAAATGAATAGCAACAGTGAAATCTTTGGCCTAATGGACTTGATGGTGCTCCCTGACACGTATTCATTTGTAGCCATAAACTTTACATGGGCAAGGTGTTACATTTCAAATATATAATGATTTTATTAATGTCTCTTTTTGTTGGTGTGGGTTTAGATGTAATACAGGGGGCATGTCAAAGTTCACAGAAAGGTTTTTAACTTATCCTTTGTGATTTGATTTCTAATGACTTTTTAAACTTAGTACCTCTTAATTAATAATAAGCACAAACGGTAAATCCTGACAAGACTATCATAGCATAGAAACTTTTATGGAGAAGGTCAGGCCTGTGGTTAAAAGGACATAGGAAGTCATATATTCAACTCGGTCAGTGTCTCTCACCACCAGGGAAGGAGGATGAGAAGATGTTGTTATGGGGTTTATTGTAATCGTCACACTATAGACCTGCTTGACCCAGGATTCAGGGCAAAATATAGGACAGTTGTTTGTGCTGAAAAAAAATAAGTCAAGTAACAAGAAGTGTGTAGAACTTATGGTCCCCCCACTGTCAAGAGGAGGTTGACTGACCTTTCCATGCCCCATTTTCCTTGATTAGAAAAGACTGCCATGAAATTTAATTTCTCCACCATCTGTAGAGAATACAGAGCTTTTGGGACTAAGAATAGCTCCAGTTCAGAGTGCAAAGCGTCTTGGTATTAATTTCAGTGTACGAGAAGTTTGTCACCATAAGCAATAGCAGTCAGTGATTTTCTCCCATTCAATAGGAAAAAAAAAAAAAACCTAATTTTTGTCTAAATGTGAAAACCAGAGTCTCATCGCATTCTCCCCTAAAAAGACTATGTTGTCTCATTTTGTTTTAAAAATGAAGAGACACCAGCAACTTTGTGGTTACACGTCAGATGTCTCAATATTTAGAAAACTGAAGTGTTACTCTCAGAAGATTTTACCATTGAAATAAGCAAGCTGGTGACAGTATATTGTACCTTTTGTCCAATCTATGCAACATCAGGAGCATCTTATTCTAAACAGAACTCCTTCATCTCTCTAAAAGAAGGGAAAAACTATCATGACAGACAGTAAAATGGAAGGGTGACTGCTTTGGAAGAGAGAAAACAAAGCGAGCCCTAGAGTCCAGGCCTTGAGATTGTGTCCCTGCTTGGATGCCTGACACAAGAGCACAGGCTTGTTGAAACAAACATTTGTGTCAAGCCATTTAGTTAGTCACAGTAATACTTAGTATTTCCATAGCATCGGTCATTTAAGAGCTTCACAGACCCTTCTTAGAAAAAACTCTTTCCATTTTGCTATCAGACATGCATCTTCAGAAGTTCTAGGGTAGTTATGAACTCAGCTCAAGACAGACCAGCAAGAGGGAAAACGGATTTCCCAGACGTAAGGAATTTTTCCAGCATGATATTCTTCTGGGTATCCTTGAACTTGTTTCCCAAATCTCAATCACAATAATGCATAAAATCAGAACTGACCTCAAAAGCCTTTAAGTTTGTATTTGAAACAGAAAGGAATCTGTGGGTGCTTCCACATGGCTAGGAATGAGGCAAATCAGAGACTTTCCATTCAAGAAAAGAGCCTACCAGATTGGCCTGAGGCCTCGGATTCAAACCCCTACCCACTTAAATCACTCCTGCTCAGGTATTTTTCTTCCTGCCAAAGAGAGAAGTTTGTGCCCTTACCTCTCATCCAGCATGTCCCCAGCCATACATCCCAGCCTCTAAACAGCAGTGCCAGTCACCAGCGTCAGCTCTCCCATTCAAACAATAAAGTCACAGGCCTCTTGGATCAGAGAACAACCCCTATGGCTGGAGCTGACAACCTTGGATTCGTTGCTCTCACGGCAATAAATGAGTTATGCAAGTACATAAATTTCAATTACTCACTGCTTTGGAAAGGGATTTCTGGAATGTATTATCTGTGGTTATATCCTTGGCAGTGGGGCCACCCAGGCATTTTTCAAACAAGAGCGACACCTGGGTTGTGGCATTCACTGGAATGGGCTGGTTTATGCTTGCAACCCTTAACTGTCCCACAGAAATATGTTTCACAGATGGGATGGTCATTGAAACAAACTGGGAAGTGAACATGATGATGGCAGTTTTATGCATTGGCAACTTGTCTGTTTTAATTTTAGACTTTCTTGATGGCTGTGTTGGCCCTTGACAGCCATGGCCCCTGGATATTGCAGAACAGATTTTTTTTATTTTTTTAGAGTGTACCATTTATACTTATTATATCCCAGCCTTTTACAAAACAATGCAATTGCTGCTGCTATTTACGGAGAAAAATTACAACAACGAGCCTAATTTTCAGTTTGCACCCATGAACTCTAATCTGCCTTAGTATATGGACATTGTTGTTCACATGAGGCCTGTCCCAGAGCAAACACACAAGGAGCAGCCCATGCTGGGTGCTACAGAGTATGGGGACTTGCCCCGAGGACACTCACAAGTGTTAGGGTGTTACACCTTTCTGACCTTCACACCTCTCTCACTACAGGGACAATATCTTCCTCTGCATCACAGGAAGTACATCAGGCTCTAGAAATTGTTCAGGTGTCTTGAGAAGACACATTACTGTCCAAGAGAAATGTAGGCAGAAGTGGATATAAGAAAGATGCTCGAATAAGTTTATATGCAGATCTGGGGGCAGGTCAGCTTGGGTTCAAAAGTGAAGGGAAGGACTGCCAAGACCTTTCCAGCTTCGGGAGTGTAGGACCTGGTGGATCCTCGAAGAGAAACATTAACACTAGATGTGGGAGGTCAAGTGCTTCTAGAGATCCAGTCTGCTCACTATTTACCTCAAAAAAACCAAGAATACTAACCAAAACCTCAAGGAGATAACTGGACTCAAATAAATGAAGCTGCAGTAGCCAGAGAATTTTGAAACCAAGGAGCCTGTGGATCGGTTCTCAAAACAGTGAGCAGAGAGGAAAACACAGGAAAAAGGAGAAAATGAAATTACAGTAGGAACATGCATGGAGGACCTCAAACCATGTATAGATTAGTATATTTTGAACACATTTGGATACCAAAATATACTGAGCAAATGCTGTTTGGTTTTGATTATTTAGCATTCCTCTATGTTGCCAAGTGTAATAGAAGCTTTTTCCTATTCAAGTAGGGAGTACAGACATGGGTCTTAGTTAAGGTAAGCACTATAAATGGCTAATCAAATAGAAAGTGGAAAAGACCAGCATTCTGAAATGAAAATGTTTTGCTTCTCCTGAGTGACTTTAAAACATGTCTGGAAAGTAGACCTTAGACTCTTTCCATCTGATGTTATAGTTTTCCATTTTTGTAGTCTATGGTAAATGTGTAAAGCTTACACTGAGGTGAGAAAAGGCTCACTGAAATGCTCAACAAGTTTCTAATCGCTATTTTCTGCACTCACTCCATCCCCATTCCCTGAATCTGACACAGCTGCCTGGGAGAGCAGGTAAGGAAAAGTCCAGTCTGCACAGATGACTTTTCCAGATTTACCAGTCTTGTAGCTGAAGCTTGAAGCTAAAAAATTTATGTACTACTACAGTGCAGAACACTGTGGATCTCTAAAGAAGGAGGCCTGTAGGGCTGTGCTGTGCCTCGTCCATCTGCTGCCACTGGAACTTGCCCGTCTCTCTGCCCAGGGGTTGCTAGCTCAGCACAGACAAGCAGACAGCAAGGGGAGAAAGGAGCACAGCAAAGGACTCTGCAGACCAGACTGTGCCACATTTGAGCCCTGAAGTTCAGCAGTACTCAGGGAGCTACAGCATTCCTTGTGACAGGCAGGAGGAAGCCCCCAGTCTTACTACAACAGTAGTTTCAGCCAGACCAAGCCCAGGGAACAGGAAAAATGGTATGAAGTGATTTTCCCACCACCTCCAGCCAAGCTTAAAATTTTGTTTAAATGGGAATTGAGTCCTGAGCCTTTAGACAGAAACCTCTTTGAGCTGAGAGTGAACCAGAAACAGTTCTAGGGTTGTCTCTTTTTTTAGTTTGGATGTGTTAGTAACACAGTATAACGCTACAGTCAGCTACACATCATCCCAACTGTAAAAATTAAGAAGAGCTGTTGAATGTCAAGTGATGAAGCACAAAGTGTCACAACTTCAAAAGTCCTGTTTTTCTGGCAATATTTACTTATTCACATGACACATTAACATATGCAATAAGTACATAAAAGAACAAATGTCATATGGAGAAGTCAATGTGTACCCATAATATACTGAATAGTATTAGGAAAACCTTAGATTGTTTTAATTTCATGATTTATATACCTGAAAAGTAATTCCTATGCTGCAACAGCAGCTTTTCCTCCTGTGACTGTAGAGAACTTCGCATTATCAGGTATCATGACTGTTGCTCCTCTTTTCTGTCTGAACACAGCGAAGAGTGAAGAGTTTACTTTTCACTGAATTTGTAAAGGAGTTATGGGGAAGAAAAAAAATAGAGCTATAAAGAAGAGCTGTTCTTTAGGAAGTTACCTTGAGCATTTTTAGCTCTAGCTTTGCTAGCAAAGGCTCATCCCATCATTCCTTAACTTATATAAACCACGTGCATTATTAAATCATGAGGTTGACAAAGAATTATTGTGTAAGGTTATGACCAGATCTTGAAAGTTCATTTTGTCTCAGCTCTTTCACTGGCATACACTTAACTGCTTTGCCTGCTTCCAAATTATGTCTAATGTCCATTGCGTGTGTCATATGGCAAACATCAGCCGGTTCTGCAAAAGCTGTCTCTAAACATGTTTGGTTAGATTGTTTTTAAGGCAAGTTCATTTCCTCTGCCAAATTTGAAGAATAGACAGCCTGACATGTATGCAGCACTTCAGCTTCACGGTCAATAGTCTTCATTCATTATTTGGGTGCGAAAATAAAGTGTAAGAAATGAAATGCTGCTGCAGCCTTCCCTACATCTGATACTAGTAATCAGTTTCTCCAATTGGTGCATATGCAAAGAAAATAGAAACACAAAGGCAAATGATGCAAATATATGAGCCAGGTAAAAATAAAACAAAAAATTAAAAAGGATTGCAGTATATTTTAGGCTGGTACATCTTAAATCTAAACTCTTTTCTCCTCCAAAGGAATAAAGATTTTATTGCTATTCAGCTACTAAGATACAACAGATACATTTGCCATATTAAACTTCTAAAGAGTGTGGAGATCCTTGGGTAAATAAATCGCCCAATTTTTAAACTAGCAGAACAGTAGCAAAGATGCTGACTATGTGGTATTCGTTAAATAAACTAATACATTTGACAACTGAACTGAGACTCTTACTGTTAGCTTCAGTCTTGAACTTCGACTTGACCTAATCTCTTATCAACTGATAACAGTTTACCATCTGTCCTTGGTCAGCCCAATGGAAGTCTTCAAAGGATAGATTTAATAGCATATAGTTTGGCCTTGACATACAGACTGTATCTGTTCTTACTTAAAGAACAATAAAACCTTGTATTTAATTTCTTTTTTTTTCCTTTCTTCTTTTTTTTTAACAGATGGAGGGCTGGTGTCTTATTCCATTCTGTCACCCCATCTGGACGCCTTAAATGTGATACTAAGGGAAGCATGGGGTGAGCCCACCAAAAGCTCAATTCAAGTTGAGATACAGTGAGAAAGGATAGAAAATAGACTGATACCAATCTCACATCATGGCAAAATAAAGGCATTTAAGGCTGCAATAGGGGAATATGGAGAAGAAATCAGCACTGACTCCTGAACATAACAATGCAGGATTGGAGTTCACTTTAAGTTCTCAAAGAAGTACAGATGCTTCATTAGCAACACCTAATAGAAAATAAACATTTTTGTCCACCAATTTATGTTTCACATTGCAAAGCAGCAAACTGCAAGCCCAAACATCACAGGAATCATTTTCTGCTTACTGTTCCTCCTGAGGCCTCACCACAGGAAAACCTGCCTTGGGGAGTTCAAAGAATGTGTTTTACTCTCACTGCAAAATTAACTGGTTTTCTCTTTTCTGTATGATCTCTTCATTACAATCTAGAGTTCAAAAGGGTTGTTTTTTTTTATGAAGTATTCCAATGCTTTAATACAACAATGGCATTTTTTTAAACTCAGAGTAGTAGATTTAGCTAACATTCTTTAAGGGATGAACGACCCCTAAAATCTGAGCTACTATCTGTTTAACATAGGGCAAAGGACTGGACACAGTAATTCCTATAGGAGAATATATTTTCCTTACAATTAAAATGTAGCAGACCACTGCATGATTTTAAATATCCTACCAGTGCTTGCTGACTCCTCAGTCTGCAAATGCTCTGCAGAGACAACTAAGGATGTCTTCTCTGTTCACAACTCTGAAGTAGCTACCATATTCAGCTATAAAATAATAAATAGCAGATGGGTTTATTTTTAGTGATCATTCAGAGTTTACATTGGTCCCTTACATAAGTGGACCCCAACGTTCTCTTGAGTTGCAGAACAGGGAAAAAAAAAACTTATCAATGGTGGGACACTTTCATAATTAAGTGATGTCCCTGATCCTGGAAGCAAGAGCTTCAGTCCCCAGTTACCTCTAAACTAATACTTTCATCCTAGTATGTCCTGACATTAGGAAACTTAGTGGAAGAAATGAAGGATGGCGGGATAATACAAAGGCAAATTATTAACAAGTATTAGGAATTTAACTCTATCCCTTCCTGGAGTCTGTATCCATCTGTAGATATGAAAAAACCAATATAATTCCCTTTTGTACTAGCAAAGGATGTTGGGTTATTCACCATGGACAAAAATTCATCATAATCTTGTCATGTTAATCAAAGTTTTGACAGACACTGCCAAGTCCAGTGATCAAAGTACTGTAAATGTATGAACAGGCTTCTGCTCCATGTATCTCTGCATAGACTCCTATAAGCATATTTAAGAATATTATTTACCAAAATAAAAGAAGAAAATAAAATTGATCCAACCCAAATATATTTTTGTGTTTTCTGTGACAAAGATAAATCCCTTGTATTTTGTTTCTATTGAAAACAATTATTTGTGTAACTTCTGTTTTATTTTTTTTAAAGAGAAAATGCAAGTCTAAATCGTTACAATGTTGCTGATGCCAGCTTTCCCCTTTTCCACCTCTGACTTTTATTCACAAATTTCAATGTTTAGGTAGATCACTTGGAACAGAACAGTCCTATTTTCAGTCTCCCAGGACAGCACCCCAGCCCTGAAGCAATAAAGCTATTTGAGATATGAATATTTCCTATTGACACTGTTCCACTTTGGGAAATAAGCATTTCTTAGATCAAAGACAGAAACTTGAGTGCATATCTTAAACACAAGACTGTGCAATTACTTTATATAAAATATATCTAGCTTGAAAGCTCCAATGTAATCTCAGCTTCAAAATGCACTCTGGCTGGGGAGTTATGTACTCTTTTGACATACAGGAAGGGCTTGATTTAAATCCCTGTCATCAGTTCCTCTGTGAGGGACTACAGGATAGTACTTCTATGGAGAGCAGCTCCAAGGAGACAATTTTTCAGGAAATAATAAATGAATATGCATCCGTGTATGTGCTGCAACTTCCGTGAAGTCAAGAACTGGGAAAGGAGGATTTGAATGTGAAAATGTCTGTCCTCTGACAGCACCGTGGGCACTCAGCATGAGGCAGGCCAGCCAGCACCTAAACACACAAATCTCCAACGCCTCCCGCTGAATCACGTGTGAAGAGCACCTGCCGGCATTACTACAAAGCGGAAATCTTCAGTTTTGTTCATTGGTGCAGGGTGTTTCTCCCATGTTTCCTCTAATGGACACTTCTCCCGTTCACTAGCAAGCCTGTCTGCTTTGAGACAAAACCTGCAATGATGCTGGGAGCAGCACCATCCTGGGGGAAGAGGAAGCATTTCAAAGCTCTTTACCAAAGCATCTGTAGGTCTCAGAGACTCAGTCTGCGTCTCTTCCAAAGGAGTCAGGCCGGGGGATCTGTTTGAAGGCTCCAATAAGGTAGCGGTCCTGTTCTCTTAATGATCTGCCCTTCCTCAACTGCAGAGGAAAAGCAAGTCAAGTGTGTCTTTATACACTACTTTAGTAAAATGGATGTGCAGTACACACTTCATTACAACCACCATGGGAATTAAAAGTAACTTGAGCAAACGGCCCCAGCTCCATGTAATTATCTTTTCAAGACACTCGAAGACAAAAGGAAAAAAACTCACCAGACTAGCTCAAGAAGAGCAGAGTTTGCAGAGGGACAGGTGAGCAGCTGAGGCTGACCATGGGCTCAGCGGTTCCCCCACAGGCCAGGCTCCCCTGCAGTGTCCCGGGCTGGTGGCCGGGGCAGCAGCTCCCACGAGGCCGGGAGCGTGCAGGGGTTCTCAGAGGAGGAGCCCTTCCACGGATGTGTGCAGGACAAGGCTGAAAGGCGCCGGGCTGTGTGTCTGAGCAATGCTGCCCTCCCATGGCACTTGCTCAGCCCGCTCACTGCTGAACCCACACCCCTCAAATGCTTCAGCGGGGCCGACGCCACCGAAAGGGCGAGAGCAAGGTGGGGGTGATGAGCCTTTACTGGGGGTTACCCTTTCAGTCTCGGGGAGTCTGAAACTGTATTCCCAGATGACTGATCCAGCTGGCAGTGCCCATACTCAGCCCCATGACTCATAATGGACCACAGCCCTTCCCAGCCTTCAGGTCCCTTTTTCTCATCAGTCTCCTGGCTTTGTAGCCATTCTCCTGTTAACGCTTTCAGAGGTAATACAACGGAGAAGCAAGAAGCTGAGAAGCCTAACTGAGAGTATAAATATTCTTTTAAAAACAGACCTTCAAATAATGGCAAGTATGGGGCTGTGAGAGTCTCCGGATGACATCCCAGGGGGACTGCAGCCCGACCCCAGGCCTTGGGTAAACCCAGCGCTGAGCTATCCTTCTTCTGATGGAACAGTGAGACCTCCCTTCCTTGAAGAGTGTTTTTCTTTTGAAAACAGTTTCTAGCTCCTTTTTTACCTACTTACGCCTTTGTTGCCGCAGAGTGGCTGAAAACAGCTGTGGCTGTAAGTGACTGTGAGTTCTGGCTGTAAAACCCAAATATGTGCGAAGACTTTTTAAATAAACACACCACTTGTCTGAAATGGGGATCAGAAGGCTCAAAGGCCATCAAGTAGTTCAGTAACAGAGGCACCTACAGCTGAAATGTCTTTATGTGGACAAAAGCCCACAGATACATTTTTGTAAATGCTCTTTTTGGAGAAGGCAGTTTGAACTGGGTACAACTCACAGGTTTACAAGCAGCTGCAGAACACGAAAGTATAAGGAAAAAGAAATTGTAAATTGAAGAGATTTAGCATGGCAGGAGAAAATGACAGTCCATTGACTTTGCTCGGATCCAGTTGTACCTGGATGACAACTGCATATTTTGTGCACTTAGTGTAGATGGCTCCATAAGGCAGTCAGAGGCATAGAGACACTTTTAGCTAAAGGGAAATACTACTTCTCCCTCAGATCCCTGGGAAATCACTTCTCCAGCACAGAAATAGGTCTGCCTTAAGCCACGCCAGCCAGCTTTCCAAATCCAGTGTGGTCAGAGCTCTGCAGTTCTGAGGCAAACCAGTGGCTTTCATGTTATATAAAAGTTACTGACTTTGTGTTTACCACGTGCCTTCTCAGATGCTTCTCGAATCTGGCTTGTTTCCAGTGTACATAAATAGTTTATATATGTTTATAACTTTATAGAGTTTTTAAAGCTTTGGCAGCCTGTCAGCCAGAGCTGTGGTGTAGGTCTAGTGTGTGTTTATGGAGCCTGAGCAGGGAAGTTTCAAGCGTCTTTATGGACTTGCAGGTGGAGGTAAGCAGAAGCTGTATCCCACATGAAGAGGAGTTATTCTGTGTATTAAAAAGAAAGCTTTCCTCCAACCACAAATTCCTGACTGAGCTTCACTGTAATCATTGAAATCACCAGATCCCAGGAAGTGCGCTCCTCTCAGGGACCTGCAGAGCCCCACAGCTCTCTGAAGGAACGCACAAGCTGTCACCCTCCAGTGCCACCCCAGGTCTCACAACCCCCTGGGCCTTCCTGCAGCTCACCCTGCTTTGCACATGATGACAAGACTGAGCTATAGGCCTGGCCCACCCTCCAGATTGCAGCATGCCTTGTATGCCATGGCCATGGTCTTCCTCTGCCAGGCAGGAGGGCCCTTTGCATGACTTAACTCTGGCCTTGCTGTGCATGAATTTTGGCAAACCCCACTGGGGAGTTGGAGAATGGAGCATCACTACCTTTGGATGCAGAATTTATCCTTAGCTTCAGTCTTTTGTCCCACATCCCACCCCCAAACTTCCTTGGGCTTCTCCTCATGGGTCCTCCCGCTCCCAGCTTTGCTCTGTCCTTGAGCAAAATCATAGGCAGGGATATACCCCCCTCTGTGAGTACCTGGCAGATCTTAATCTCTTTCTGAAAAAAATTATTCTCATGTTGCATGATTGCCCCTTTCTCTGGGCTACCACACGCAGTAATATGTGCCTCTACTGGTTTTACCACCCCAGTATGACACACTCTTGAAACCTGATACACAGCTTTTGATGGTAGGCTACAGCTGGCTTCCAGCAGGCAACCCAACAAGCAGTGGAGATTTTGCATATAAAGCTATTAAAACACAAGGTAATGCAAAGTGTCAACTTCTTTCTGGGCTGCTGTGGCAAGCACTGAGAAGAGGAAGACAGAATGTGTTTCCATAATGACCTAAATACGCTTAATACAAAAAAACATGGAACATCTTCTTGGAGAGGCTGTGTTCAACAACGATGGATCTAGGAATGCTGGGCTCGGTAGTATGCATTCCTTACAATACCTGAGCAGCAGTTTCAAACCATTTCCTGAAAAACTAATTTCCCCCTCAAAGTTTCACAAGATGGAGGCACCACTTCTGTCTCTCCTCATTACCCTCAGAAAGTGAAGCACAGCTATTTTTACTAGCATTACAAAACACCTTACATTTAACCCAAACTTGTAAAAACAGTGGAAGACTTTTACTGCTCTAATACACTAGGTTGGGCATTGTTATTTCCCTGTCTGAGAAAATATCCTCTATGAATATATATTTAGAACTCTTCCTGCAAACTGATGACCTGATTGCAATCATGGAATTACTAGAAAAATGAGAAATTGTAAATAATTATTTCAAAAGGTAAATATACCTGTCCTTTTACTAATGATGTACTAGAAGCTTCCTATAAAAATCGTATCCACCATTTTGAAAAGACCAGATCCTCAAAATGCAAAGAAAAGTTATGCCTGTTTAGCGTGCCCACTTGTTCAAAGTGCAAGGTTTCAGGAAAGTAATGGGAGAGGTCGCACAAAATGTTACAAATAATTAAGCAATCAGAATTTGCTTTTGCATAGGATTCTTTGTTTATAAAATGCAAAGAACCTCTCAGAAGCAGGCTATGAGTTTCATCATTTCTTAAAGTGAGATGAGAAAGGTTTAAAAACTAACCCAGTCTCAGCAACAGAGACAGGCACTGAACCCAGCAGCATGTTGACTACCCTGCTGGAAGCATTAGGAAGTTTCCCTCAGATAAAAAGGCAGAAATGTGTGAACTTCTGCCCTCCGTAACACCTACAGAGTACTAGCATTATAATTATGTTGATGATATAACCTATTCAGTCAACCATCTCGTGTCCACACAGGTAATTATATTTTAACTGCTAAAGGGCTTTGGGAAATTGGCAGCCACATGAATGCTTGGTTGGTGCAGCACATACATTTGCCATCTTAAGGAGATTAATGTAATTCCCGGCACAGGACTGGCCAGATTATTAGTTCAGTGCTACCCCTGATATTTAAAAGCAAATGGACATGAGAAATAATCCAGAACATAGGCTAGTCCTTATTTGTGCCTTATAAAGGAGTTTAGAGAAGAACCTGTATAGGTTCCACTGCAGATAGATAGCTCCATGAATTTGACTAAATAGACTGAGGCTGGTTTACTTCACAAGGCCTCCACAGGACATTAACATTGTACCTAAATAATTTAGCTTCACAATTTATCAAGAACAAACACTTTTCAGGGCTTGTATGAAGGACCAGGAGATGAAGTGACATGTGCTGTCTGGGAATTTTATATGCAATTTAGTACCTGACTTAGCATGTGATGCTGAGCAAGCTGAACTGTGTTTCTGGTCCCCTGTTTCCCTTTAAGGGGAAGAGGGTACCTAGTTCCTAGATATTAGCTTCTCCTACTGATGCTCAGTGCTTGTAGAATAACTTGGGATCTTCGGAAAAAAGATGTACAAAAACATTATTGATCCCAAATGTTTTGTATACTCTGTTGCTGCACTCAATGAAACAATCAAATATAGAACATGTTTCTGCAAAGCCAGCATGTAGAAAATTCTCTATTGTCTCTTTCTTCTTTATCAAGCAGCCCACAGAATTCTTTAGAGGCCCTAGTCAATACTATTTAAAACATCAAGACTCATTTTACACTCCACGTTCTTTGTAATTTCTCTCTCTCAAACAGGTAATATACTACTGGGAAGAATGCCTTCCCTTCCTAATTACAACACACAAAGCTTCAGACATGCACATTTCAGGTGAGGCCTAAAATTTTGAAGGCTCTCATTATCCTTCTAAGACAAAGAGACTTTCTGGGGGACCACTGCTTTTGCAAGAGAAGATGTGTGTTTTGTTTCCACTCAAAGTTACAGTGAAATATAATGTCATGACCAGCTCATAGACTTACTGGTAATCCATTTCCTGAAAAATCAAATCCACCCATTGTATATGCATGGCTTTATGATAATGCAATGACCCATACAGGATAGTCTAGCAGCAACTGGTTCCAACTTGTCCCTGCCAATCATTCAGCTTCCACTGCATGTCTCTTGCAGTCACAGGGCTAGCATATGCATCTTGACAGCCCTGGAAATTATTCTAAACCATTTCAGCACATTCCAAACCAACACTTATTCTGATTACAAAGTTAATAGCTTGAAATGGACATTCTAGAATTAACCCTGTGACCTGCAAAGTTGGTGACAAGGAGACAGCCAAATGTGACGCAGGCACCAGGCTGGAGACAGCAAAATGTGACGCAGGCACCAGGCTGAGTGACAATGCCTGATGGTGCCTGAGGCTCCACTACTAGAAGCAATGCTGGAAAATGGACGTAATTGTAGGGTCTTCATTTCTTCTTTTGGCGTGCAAATGTTTGTTTTTCATAACTGACTTTCACATGTGACTTAATGTGTGTATTTCTCAATAAGAAAATATCATTGATGAGGCACAATGATGCAGCTTGATCAGGTTCTTGGCTAATTCTCCACTGCTAAAAGGTAGAAGGGAATTTCTCAGAAAAGCATGTGGAACTCTTGAGACAAGATGCGTATTTAGAGCTGCCCAACAACTACTTTTGGCCAGTACCTGAATGATTTACATCCAGCCCAGTAATGGATGATATTAAAGTATTATGAGCCAGGGAAATAGAATTATTTCCCAGTTAAAAAGGGGCTTTAAACTTTACTTCAGAAAATGAACAACGAAAAGTCCTAAGCCCTATTTTAACAATAGGGCTTATTTTACCTAAACTCGCAGCAGGTTTAGGTAGCTCACTGCAATCAGCAACAATACTGGCACTGCAAAGGGGACAGGACACATAACCAGGGAGCAGCAAAAGAAAATGGAACTGTGCTACTGACCCCAGGTGCCCACTGGATTGTCTTAGTTGAAATGTGAATCTATTCTCTGACTGATATCAAGCCCATCTATAGAAACATGCGAGACAGGAATGAACCCAATGAGTCTCATTCTCTGAGTATAAGGCTTGACAGGTCTGAATGTGGATTTTAAATGCCTGAACAAGGAAGGAAAGAGATTCTGGTGATGGAAACTTTGCAGAACAAAAATATTCCAACCTGAATCCACACAGTATAAAGTATTAAGGACATCTTTTTATCTTTGGAAATTAGTTTACAGTTAACTGACTAACAACTCTGAAAATAAAGCCTCTTTTAATTCTCTCTCCTTGGATTTGCAATGGGAAGGATTTAAAGAACTATATTTGATCTATTAGGTGGAAGTACTCACAGTACTGTACATTGTTTTAGTGTACTAAATTTAGTTGACTTCTGTCTCTTTCAATTACCCTTCTAAAAAGGATAGGTGAAAAATAATGTCTATATAATTTGGTTTGCTGTTGATTAATTTTTCTGTTCTAGTGCTTGCTTATGTTTTGCAGGGTAGGAAGGACAAAATAGCTTAAGCAGGGGGAAAAGCTCTTTTTCTGAGTTTGAGCTTATAGATTCTTCCCTTTCATATTTTTATCTCATCAATATAATGTCAGGATTGTTGATAAGGACAAAAAAGTCGAACAGAGAACGGACTGAATCTTAACCTTGGTGAAATAGACCAACTGTAAGAAATCCTGAAAGCAAAAATAAATTTCTACACATGCTATCCTCATCATTAGTATGAAGCAAAACTTAATACAAGTTTTACATAATTAATCCACTGATTAGTCCTCTTCTGGCACAGAAAAGAACTGTAGAGGAATAGCATGCTCTAATTCTTAAAAGAACCGTGCTCTGCATCAGAGGTACTCCTCAACATTTCAGAAATAGTTCAATTCCATTTGGTATCACTTATGTGTATGCCCTCTGTAAGCTACGTACAACTCTTAACACCACTCAGCCTCTCAAAAGGAGGTAGAAACAAGGCATGAATTCTGGGGCAAGTCTTGAACTCAGCTGCTGCTTTGCAAAGGATGCAGCAGTGAGAGCCAAAGGGTTTCTGACTGTGATGTCCTCCAACCATCAAATGGCAATCAAATACTTTGATGAGGAGGAAGCAAAAAAAGATTAATGTATTTGAGTGATCCGTTTAAATTTCAAAAATAGTAATTGCTGAACTTGACTGCTCTAAAAATCTTTGTTCTGAAAACAGAACTAGGCAGCAATGACTTGCCCTGAATTTCTGCAGAGCCTGAATGATCAAAGACCTGTTGAAGTTTTATTCACCCACCTTGTTTCAGTGTTTAGACTGGGCTGATACTCCACAAAGACAAAAAAAGAAAAGCCAAACCAGGCTTTCAAAAAGGAAGGAAGTGATCCATTCAGAGAGACATTAATTCTTTCCAACCTTCTTTTCTAACCTTTCTAACCTTCTTGTTGGATTTATAAAAGTCTCCCTTACTACATTTGATAGTGCTTCATTAATTATCAGGATTAATCTACCACTAAAATTTAATGCAGAAAATCAGCAGTCATCATGTATGTTTGATTGAGTCCTTCAGAGAAACACAAAGTAAGAAATCCAGATGCTGTAATAAGACCTGGAAGAACTTATGACAGAATGGAAAAACTTTCTAGTGCATCCTATGGCAATAAATGACAGCAAATTGGGTAATACCCTATAGTATCAGAAGCAGAAGTGATGATTAGCAAGCATACATGGAACTGGGACTTACGACTGCCTGGAGACAAGTGTCTCTGGAGCAGCTTTCCTAAAACTCCTCTTTCCCATCCACCCACCAGATGTTCCCTACCCCTCCTCTTTACAAATGTGTCCTTCAGGCACTGGGATGTCACCAGGAAGAGGGGAAGAACAGACCACACCTGCACCATAGCTTGTACAAACATAGTTAACTGGCAATACTCACAAATTCTCTTAGAAGGTGTGTAGTTATGCAAGTTTGGTAGTCTTTTGTGGGCTGGCAGCTTAAATAACTTGCCAGCAGATCATACACTAGAAACTTGTCACTGCTTGTGATACAAGAGCACGTGTGTTCTTGCCCATTACTGGAATGCACCTATTGGGGCAGGGTTTGAAATTTACTGGTTCAGACAAAGATATCATCTTCAGGTTGCAACAAAGGAAACAAAAGAATGGAAATCTCTTAGAAGACATTAATTTTTTTAAATTATGAACATTTATTTAATGAATGCTGTTCCTGTTAAAGCTCCACTTTTTGAACAGACAGCCATTCCTAAGACAGAAAATGATGCATTCCCTTTGCCACCAGAGGTTTGTGTCCCTGTTTGACTGGTGTTCTACTAGAATTATCAGCTGTTGGGCACATAATATCCCCTGGCACTTGTCTGAAGAAGTCCTGCAGTTAGAAATATAACTTTCAATTTTTAGTTGGACACTCCATTGCTTGCTGCTGACCTATATGGGCTATCCATGTATTCAGGCAGGTTTCCTAGAAAAAAACCCTCCCAGTGGAATGTGATACGATTTACAAAATTCTTTGTCCATCTTTCAATCTAGGTACTTGAGACATCAAGAGATAAGTAGGGGCTCTCCCGTGGGGACTATTAATCTACTAAGAAACTCAGGCATTCCTGAGAAGCCATACCTAGAAGACACATATACACAGAAAACTATTCTGCGTATGAAGTAAAGGAACACTCTGGTGGCTGAACATCACACAATTGGATAAAACTGTTTTCTAGAAGAAATCCCTTCCTTGGTACATTTCATTGCCAGTTTGATGGTCTTTCAGAAGAACTAATAGGATTGTCAAAGGCAACATGCTAATGTGGAAACACAATGAGTGTGGGCTTCTCTGATGAGTTGTCAAGATGTTTCTGTAGGAGAGAAGTAGAGTGAAAATGGATGGAAAGGAGAGAACAACATATCTAGAACCTATAAAGATCTGAGGAGATACTACAGTGGGAAAAAAGAAATCAAAGGAAAGGGTTTAGGGGAGAGCAGAGAGGAAACCCTTGTGCAATTTTGTGTCTCTCTAAAAGCTCCATGTAGTATTACAGCCCCTGCCACGCTGTGAAACCCAGGTGACCCACAGTGGGCCCCCTAGTACCTGTGCAGGACTCAGACTTCTGGTCCGAGGGCTCTGAACATTGCAAGAGTGATTGATTAGAACAGTAGAACAGTAGAGCAGCAAATAGCATTGTCTGCTCTGAAATGAGGAAGAAATCAGATGCACAGGATTGAAAGAGACAGATGAAGGAAAGACCCAAGGCAGATGGCTCTGTCTTGCTTTTGCCAGGCAGATGTGATGAAGAGGAAGCAGCAAGGCAGCCACGCTTGTAGGAAAGGCCCACACCTCGAATCATCAACCTTAGGCAAGAGAGCCTGTCCAGAACAGCCATCCCACTTCCTCAGCTATGAGCACAATGTTGTGCCCTGGCCTACTCCAATGCCTGCTTGTGCCCCAGGTCTCCCATGTCTCCCCTCAGTTTCTGTGCTCTTCAGGGCAACACGAATTTCAATAAGGCTAATAATTAATCTAATGAGGCTAAATAATTAGTCTAATAAAGCTAAAATACTTGTTGAATAATCAAAATATTCCCTTGAAAGGCAGAAGGAAGAAGCATATTGCCATGAAGTAAACAAAATAACTAATAAAAGGAAATTCATTTCATCACAGGCACTCAACTTCTCACATTCTAGTACAGCAGGTATTATGCAGAGGGGTAAGAAGATAACCATGTCTTGAAAGAGCTTATAACAAAGATATTATGAAAAAAAACTGTGAAGAATGCAGCAAAAACACATACACATTTCAAGACATTTTTTCTCACTCCTCCAGTTCCTCATTACCTTGGACACAGTACCCTTAGTTAATCAAGGAGTGTCAAGTTCAAGCACAAGTTCTGTGGTTCAGCTCGAGGTACTGGTTTGCAGCATGCAATTTCACTTCTGAATTACTCATTTCTTGTTAGGGTCTCTCTCGCAACTTTGCTCCAACACCTAATCTTTAAAGATAATTCAGCAGTGTGCTTGACAGCCAAAAATATCTTTATCTTCCTAGCAGGCAAAGGATACACTTTTAGAGGAACATAAACCTGATTTTCAGATAGAGTGGTCACCTGCAGCACTTACTGGCTTCAAAAAATATTTTGGGCACTACTACCTCTGAAAGGTCAGGTTTTTAGTATAAACAGCTGGCATTCACCCTCCCCCAAAACAGAATAGTTTCCATGCACTGAAAAAAAGTGCTGGGCAGATTTAGAGAAAATCTTGGGCTATGCTTTCACCAGAAATAGATGACAAATTTCAAAATTGTTTTTAGGAGGGCTTTGACACGAGGAATGGAAACAAGCACTCAGTGACACAAGTCACTGCCGCACATGAACCACCTCACATATAAAAATAATAAAGGCAAAACCTGTTGTCAGCTTCCAAAGCGATTTATCAGGTGATACCTGGGTCTGGATAAGAGATGAATTTCAAATTCCACCTCCTTCCACATTTGACCACACTGATTAAAAAAAGCCCAAAGCCTGCTGATGATCAGCTCTGTCAGTGACAGAGGAAACCAGTTGTTAGACCACACCCAGATATTTTCAGCACTACATTGTCTTCTAAATGTGGTTCTCTTTGCTGCATATTTTTTGCTATGGCTATCGCCAAGTATTATTAGAAGTGAGTCAGGGATTGCACATTTGCTACTGCAGATCCACCCTCACTATTCCAAAGGAAACAGCTCCACAATGAGAGATTAGTGAGAATGTAAGAAAAAAGGTATTATTAATTTTTCATAGATATATCTCTTTTCAGAAAGGAATTAAATTTATTACTTACACTATTTTTTTCGGGTTTAGCAGCAGATAGACAAAATTAGCTGGAGGGTTACTTACTTTCAAGTAGATCCAGTGTTCCACTCCTCTCCTGGCAGAAAGAGAAAGGAAAGTACCTTCAGGTTTTCAAGGCTCAGATCGTGTATTTCCTGTGGTATGAAGTAATTTCTTCTAACATTAAGCTGTGCAATTCACCAATTCCCAGAACTGCATGTTAGAGTTTGCATTCTGAACAAAGCTAAGTACCTTCCCTTCCAGGGCTCTTTTGTCTTTTAAATGCATCCTCCTTGGTTGTATTTCATGTTATTGTGTTCTCACTGCTTCTGTATAAATGAACATATTAATCCTTAATTTTCTGGGTTCCTAGCTCCATTTGCCAAGGAAGAATTTTTCTTCTCTCAGAAGCTGCAGATGCAGATCCCCACTGTGCCAGCTTCTTCCAGTCTGGAGTGGTCTGGCAAAAGAAATTAGTTCAGGAAAGTTCATAAAAATGTATATTTTCTTTTCACTTCTACTGTACTTCACAGCTGTCTCACTGTGTTCTCATCACTTTTCTTTTGAGTATACTTATGAAAGCCCATCACAGCAGCTAAGGTCTGCAGGCTTGGAAAGCTGACCTTCCAAGACAAGAGGTAGAAATATGGGAGCCAATCTTTCTCGTATCAAATGACAGTTCCTCCACAACTCTTTCACTTTTTGGGGTACCCCTGAAAAAATGCAAAACCTCAATTTTGACTTGTTGCAGCATTCACAGTGGGGAAGAAAAAGCTTCACTTACAGCAGCCTAGGCAGCTGTGAAACTTGAGGGCTATTTGACAATTTGAGGTATTTTTATGCAGAACTAAATGCAAGAGCATTAAAATCTGCTATGGGCAGGATATGCTCCAGTCTGGAAGAAGACAGGTTTTGGTCAGCATAAGATGAAACACAGGCACTAGAAAGAAGTATAAGTGCAATACTGTTTGTGATTTCATATTTAAAAACATAGCACATCCACGTAGAGAAAATTAGTCCAACTGTAGCAGCCAGTTAGAGCTGTTGCATTTTTCTACACCCCAAACTGGTGCAGTAGAGGTACCATTCACAGAGATAAAGGACTTAAATCAAGCATGGAATTCATGGAATCAGCTTTCTAAATCTTGGGCTGCTGAATCTTGAAAATATCAATGAAGAAAACTGAAGTGCCTATGAGTTAGCATGCAGTTGCATAAAGCTATCTGAGTCCCAGCTAGGACTCTAAGACTTTCCAAAAAAGTTGATCCTACATCTGCTTTCTCTTTGCCTTTGAGAAAGCACCACTATAATGAAAACCTCTTCTCACAGAGAACAGATTCCTTCTCCCTTTGAGTACCATGTCATTGCAAAGAGCCCAGCACCCCCGAAACAGAATGGGAGGTGAAGGAATTGGCATTTACTGCTACAGAGCTTTTCCAATTGGTTTGATGTTGCAGTGCAGCTACAAGGAACGGGATCTGACTCATGTTCAAAGAGCACCAGCTCTATGTTCTGTTTTACAATGGAACTGGTACCCCATGGAAACTCTAATTTAGATGTCCCACTACATATGCTGGTAAAAGCACATATATACTGGTTATTCAGACACAATCTGGAGTCTGCCTCACACCTCCTACAATGAAGCTACTGATACTCACCTATCATCACCTATACAGGGCACTGCAAACCACCCTTGAAACAGCTCATCAGCAACTGGTAGACTCTCTATTAAAACTGTAGCAGTATTAATATCTGATGTCTTCACAAAAGTAAGTTTCTTTTTTTAAGCGGAAAAGTCTGAGAAAGACATTATTAGTCACAGGATGAACCAAAGGCTGTTAATCTCCTGTCTACACCTTAAGAAAGAAAAGAGGAGAAAAAGCTAATTTAAACAAATGCTACTAGGGATAAAAATTTCAGACTGATGTTACATTAAATTACAGGGGAGGCTGAGGTATCCAGCCACGGTCTTCAGTAAAAAAGAAAATTATAGGGTCTATCAATTAGAGAAGCAATACTCTGAGCCTATGTGCTGGCATGCTTACAGTTTTTTTAATGTCTGGCAGGATGTTTTACAAACTAAACTCAGCAAGATGACAATTCCACCAGAAGGTGCTTCAGATGGTTTTGCTAATAATTTTGATCAGCTGAAATGGAGAAAAACATCACTTCGTTTATTTGGCTTTTCCAGAACCTGTCAAATCTGAACAGAACCATTACCTGCCCCCTTCTACTCCTCCCCCTGCCATCTCTCCCACCTTCCTCCAGAAAAGACACACTTCAATTTATTTATTTTTTCTACAAGTATTCTGCATAATCAGCCTTTGCTCCCAAAACAAACTTTGGTCATTCTTCGTGCACTTCCTTTCTAGGAGGAAGTGCCATTTCTTGGGAATATTCATTGGAGGCTGGTACTGCTACTGCTGCAAAGATGTAAGTGCTAACCACCATATATTGCCTTTTGTTTTAATAGCCTTTTAACCAACTTTGTTAATGGACTGAATGCAATTTAGATATGGAACTTGGCTAAAATGTAGCTTCAATTGGCTATTAAAATTTAAGAGCCAACTAAGATAGCTAATTACAAAAAAGCTCCAGTGATAATGCTAAGCAGAATTAGTAATAGCAAATGACAGTCTGTCTAGTCTTATTCCCAAAGGGAAAGAAACTCTTAACTGAGAAGTCAACCAGACAACGTGCAGAAAACCTAATTGCATTACTGGTATTATGGCATCCCAAATCTGGCAGCTCACTGGGACAAAACAGCAAGAAAAGTCTGTCAAACTACTCAGGAAAGCAACTGACCCCCTTCTTAATGCTAGCTGTAGCAAATATTGGGAATTTTTATATTAACTTATTGGAAAATAATCCTGTAAAAATTATCAAACCAGCACCACCTAAGAAGTATCTTATATTGACCCTGAATTTCAGTGTCTCTCCAGATATTTTAGATTAGGGGAAAATATAAACAATCTGTCTGCAAAACGTTGAAGCACTAAAAGCAGCATTCTGTGCTTCATTATCAATATCCTCATTACACCATCAGCTGAAGTGCCGACTAGTTCTCCTGTGAAGATTTATCATGTATGGTGGCCACTTTGAAACATAGGTAGCGGAGTCTTTAACATTCCCTACTCAAGTGTCTCCCTGCTGTGTCTGTAAATGTCAGTCCAGTTTTTTCACGGCTGCGCGCACAGATTAGAAACAGCAGGAGAGCTTGGGAGTATGACTACAATACTAGTAAGGACACTTGTCTTCATGGCACTGCTCAAGTGATTCTTGGAATGCAGGACCCTGCTGTTTTCTAATATTTACACACAACTGGAGTCATCAAGAGCAGTAAATGCAGTCTAAAGGCAGCTTGCTTCTTTTGTGTTAGGGGCTTTACTTTCAAATGGGGATGTCAACAAAATCTTACTGCACCCTCCGCCTCTCATAAAGTGCTGTATTTCCCCACCAGTGCTTTGCAAAGCAGCAAAACACGTGTGTGCAAGCACGCACTGTATGTGATCCATACGGTAGCGCTGCGGGTATGATCACAGCCTTCCCCTCCGCTCCTCCTGGCCGTCCCACGCTTTAAACACTACTGCAGTTACTGCGAGCTGGAGCCTGGGGTTTTGCAGTGCCTTGTGAGCACAGACAAGCCCTGAAAAAACATTCACCTTGAATAAAAAGCACCCTTTTTTTTCCATGGAACACTTGCCAGGACATCTTTTTCCAGGACATTTTTGGGGTGGGAGGAGGTAGGGGTGGCTTATGAAATTGGCACCTCAAAACATTTTTTTCAAATATATGTAAACAACTGTTTGTTGCATTTGGCTTTGATAGTGTCAAAAGAAAACACACTCTGTGAAAACTTGGAAAGCAATCAAAGGAAGTTTACTGGTAAATAAGTTACTAAAAAAGTAAAATGTCAAACAACTGAAGTACAAAAGAATGACATTAACTTTGAGTATGTGACAAGGAAGAGAATACAGTATGGCCTTCCTGACAATAGCTATTCAGAGCAGTGTAACATACTTTCTGAACAAAATGATTAAACGAAGTCATTAAAATGATAGTTTGATCTGAGGAGTTTTAAACATGACAGAGGCTTTAGCAGTCCTATTTTTACATCTGAAATGAAGAGAAGGCTATGCCTGAAGTTGTCAGCCACATTTTGCTAAAACCCAGGAAAATGAGCCTAACAGTCAACAGAAATGAGAAAGCACCTTTTAAATATGGTATTCCAGTTTTATTTCAAAACAACGGATTCCCTTGTTACAAAACATAACCTCATCATTCATTCATTCAACATTTCATGCTACAACATATTTATTTAATCTCATGAGTAGTTACTCAGACATTATACAATCAAACAAGCTGGACATCCACACGAATACACTCTCACTGGCTCATATGGATTCCTTTTGGTTTGCCAAACTTTCAGTTGCCTTGATAAGAATGATGTTCATGCCTTATTACGTGTATGCTGCAGTAGATATATGAGAAGTAGCAGCGTTTCACACTGAAATTCAGCACTGTATTTTTTGACTTACAACTCTGAAGAGAGGACTCAAAGCCAAGCAAGGAAGTACTTTTACAAAAGGATTTGGAAGATTACATGCTCCTCAAGTACTGAAAAGGTAAACCATTATGTTGCTGTGAGAAGCAGATGTGAGACAGTAATTCATTGGAACTAGATCCTGCACAAAGTTACTCACAATTACAACTTTTCTAGTCTTTTCAGTAATATAAAAAGAAAACCTGAGGGAGTGGTTGAGAATAGGCATTGGTTTTTGGTTGGTTCTTTTCTTTGCCCTGGGCCCTTTGTCTAAAATTCTGGTCTCTTTCTTTCCAGAGAAACGGTAAATAATTGGAAAAGTGACACAAACACAAAAACTATGCAAAAAAAAAAATGGCTAAAATTTAGTACCTGTCTTCCAAAGAATTCTTTAAATGCATTTTATATAAACTAGAATGGAAGGACATGATTTTTGCCTTATGTTCTGTTTTTAATTCAAACACTTGAAAAATATTTAAAACCTATTTCTGCTTTTTCAGACTTCATTTCATTGTACATCTAAGTGACCACCAATATGACTTTACTCAAAACTGTGAGAAATCAGATGCAACACTGCTGTTTCTTATATAGTATCCATAACGAAACTATTAAATAAGGCTTTACCTCTACGTTATAAAGCAGGAAAAAAAGACTCTCTTTTAGCTTGCCTTTAAGACATGAATTCATGTATATAAAGAATAAAAATGCATCCCCACTTCAAAAGTTGGCAAAATTTTGCATTAGTATCTAAGTATACATAAATTATGCAAACATTTTAATAAAACATTTATTCTTCAAAAACAGGTACAAACAGCAGTCCATGTTTTTACAGGATTCATCATTTAGAAAGGAAAGAAAAATATTCCAGTGCTACAAAAAAAAACCCCAAAACCAGAAATGAGCCACAGAGCAACTTAATTTGTTGCTCCATGTATTATTTAATTCTGGACTCTCTTTCTGGTTGCTGTGCTTTTTTTAGGTTTTGGTGAGGTCATCTTCTGGGTTCTGGCAGCAACTGCATCTGCAATGCAAACAAAACAAAAAGACAGAATTTTTGTTAAGTAAAATAACAAAAAGAGATCACAAGAAAATAGTTTTAGTCTTTAAAGGGATAGATCAACTCAAATCATTCACTGAGCTTTAACTGGGGATGGGGAATATGACATGGACAGAGAAGAATCTACAACTATCCCTGGGCAGTGACCTTCTCCTAAAAAACATGTTGTACAGTTCAACTCCTCCAAGAGTAGCGTCACATGGAGTTGAGTCATTTTTTCAGCTCATCTTCACCAAAACAATTAGATCCTCTACAAAACCTACACCCCTCCTTCCTCCCCATGTGCCAACTTTTAGTTTTATAATGCCTTCCAGTATTAAGCCATTTTTTGGACCTTGTACTAAGCTCATCCATCTCCGGGACCAAGCCAGCAGTACTGTGTATAGTTCTGGGCTCTGTCCTACAAAAAAGGTCTGAGAAAAATCGGGAGAAAAAACAGTTTCCAGCTCTCTAACAAAAACAACAAGAAAACACTGAATTTAACTAGTTTATCTGAAAAAAGTGAAAAAATAGAAGACGACATATGATGTGCAAAAGGTTGCTGCATAAAATGAGTGTGACTTTCATGTTCACCGCAGCTAGGACAACCACTAAGCTTAAGGGAAATTCATATTAGGTAATAAAAATATCAAAAGAAAATACTCCCCCTTATCAAATCCTTTGTAAGAGTAAGGATAGTTAAGTATTACAAGTGGTGTTGACCAGGGAAGTTTTAGAATAATCACACAGGTTTTAAGATAAAATGTATCAAGATTAATATCAACTTAAATTGATTAGATTGGTGTATAGAGCAGATCTCCTCTTGATGCCCCTTCTCATCTCATCTTCCAATTCTATGTACATTGTTTCAGAAACACACGTAAGTCTCACGACTAAGAGAAATAAAACTGTGCTTGACTCAAAAAATTAAAATTTCTATAAAATGACAGAAGTTCCTCTGCTAAAACCAAAGTCACAACTTTCCCATTTAAATTAGCTTCTTTGATGAAAAGGAGGACAGTGAGAGATATGGAAACATGGAAACACAGCTAACAAGCAGATAAAATCAGGTATGATTTAGGTGACTTCTAAGTTACATCATAGGTTAGAACATCTGAAAACAGAACCACATAGAGATTTTAGACTCTCAGCAAACATCAGGTAACTGAAAAACATCCAGTAGCAGACATGCTAGAAGTTAGCAACTGCATCACTTGCATATGCTTAATCTACAACTGACAAAGGCTAAGCACATGCCAGTCTCCAGCTAATGGGCTGAAGAGTTCCAGCAACTGTAGCTCTTAAACCAAATTTGTAGTCATCATCATTAAATAAAACAGCTACCATCAAAAGAAGCACAAGTGGTGGAGTACATTCATCAGACACTACAAGGTTTCCTTTCTCAAAATAACCCCAAACCTAATGTCCGTGCATACGTGTGCATAATCTTACACACACATTTTGCTCTACATTTAGCTCTTCAAGAAACAAAGGTCAGTAAACCTGGAGTGGTGGATGATGTGGTGGAGAGTTCTCTGGAAGATATGTGTTCAACTGGTACCCACATGGATGAAGTTTAATTATCATTTCTGTGTGGACACCCCGTGTGCCTCAGCAGCACAGTCTTAGGACTGATGTTGCTTTAATACAGGCAACTGCATGCCAAATGTGTTGAACTGCCACAGCTAACCTGAGAAGTGATAAGGTAGGAATGAGACTGTCCCTAATCTACAATCTTACATATGCCACTACGTCAGATCTCAGTGCAATAATTTATTCCCAAGAATAATTTTGTACTAATTTAAGTAATACATCCAGACTTGTGATTTCCAAAGCAGATAAACTTAGAACTGCCAGTTTTCAAAATTCTTCCACTGATCACAATATCCCTTTTCTCTTGCAAAATGTGCTTCAGTTATATTTCAGCTGTCTTTGTTAGCATCAAAGAACCAAGTAATTTTGCTAGATGGTTCTCTAGGAGACCTTTTTCCTTCAAATGCCTCTTAAAAAGGTTCTACAATCATCAGATTGAAAAAGGAAACAAGAAAATGGAACCCATACATTTGCTATTTATATATGGAAGGAACAAGAAAATAGTGTTGGAAGTTAAACACTATGTTCAGCAACCAGCTGCAAACATCAAATGGGAACTTTGGGCAAGCTGCAGCATTTAATGAGTTAAACATGACCATTCTCCAATCAGTTTGGGCAGTTTGAATATGGCGCCAATGAAGAGATACTTTTAAGAAGATAAAAGAAGAAATCTTCTTTTAAGAAGATTTTAAGAAGATGAAGTCTTCTTTTAAGGCTCTTCCTTCTTTAAAGGAAGAGTCCTCTGACAAGCTCTTTCCCAACTTAGACAGGGAACCCCCACATAACTGAAAAAAACTGGTGAATAACACTTCTCAGACAAGCATTTTTCAGTACTCTGAAGCCGCTGAAGAAATTGCAAGGGCAACAAATAGAAGTTGTGGTTAGTTGGCTTTTTCTGTTTTCTCAGCAGCTCTTTTTCTACAAGAATTCAGAAATATGACTCAGAAAAAAAGAATGGAGAGACCAGAAGAATGCAAATATGGACTTGAATTCCAGTAAATATATGACTGTGGGGTAGGGATGAGAGAGAAAAAAGTCAGTAAAGTTATGGGATGGGGCTTGGCTTTAGGTACTCTGTTCTGCCAAGTACTCCCTTTCCTGCAACAAATAAAGCAAATGTTTTTCATATTCTCATAAGGAAAAACATCAGAACACAAGAATGTATTATTTATGACTTTATGCCTGTCTATTTTTTACAGATAACATCAGATATATGAGTGTTCTTTTAAAAATTTTAATATAAAATTGTTCCAGATGAAACTGAAACTGGTTTACTTCTATTTGTAAAAATTGCTTCACTGAAGATATTCCAAAACACAATTGTACATACACAGAAACCATTCGTCCCATTCAGCATGCGTCTAAAATTAACCCCCCTCTTCACCACACAGCAATGTGCAGGAGGAAGGCAGTTTAATTCAAAATATTACTTGCAATCTTGAAAAAGGTTAGCTCCCTGTAAAAATCTGAGTCACTGCAGTACAATTTTTCTTTCTTGTAGAAAAATTTCACTTGCAAATTTTATATCTGAGTTTGAATTGCAATACTTGTTCAACATACTGCAATTCATCTTCAGGTCACAGGAAAACAACCAAAAAAACAGATACGACTTTTTTTTCTTAAATTACTTAGTTCTACATGTAAAGTCATTATACACAACCTTACACATGGAAAATTTTCATTACAAGGGTTTTTTTTTAATTTAATACTTTTTATTAGCAGCAAACACAAAGAAGTCCCATGAAATGTAACAAGGAACTTAAATTACTTATATTTTACATGTGTTTAAGTTCTAGAAATGGTCTGAAGATATTATACAGAAATAAGCTTAAAATATTAAGGTAGACTAAGTAAAAAACTGTGTTCAAAGCACAGACAGAAGTACACAGTGACACTCCCATACTTTACATGTTGGACACTAATTTTTTCTCTTTATTATAATCAGTGGCACATGTTCAAAGTAATTCTCACTGAATTTGTCACTTGCAAATTGTCGAAAAAACCCTACTATTTGTGAAGAACCACAAAGATAAATTAAATGTAAACCAAATCTATTTTAACCTTCCTATCGATAATATTTAAAAATCTTTAAACTTAAAAGCACCTCCTACCACACCTTTTCTAGTTTAAATAGCTTTTGAAGATCCTCAAACAATCTTTGGGCAGGCCACAAAAAGACAGACCACTTCATATTGTGTTTCAGTATACTTAATGCAAAATATAGAAGTGAGTTTGCCAATATTTCAGGCAACTGAAAACATTATTTCTCTGCTTTAAAACCCAGACCTTCCTGTTAATTTCTAGATATAACATAGCAGCACATGCCTTTAACTTCTAAAACCAGACCACATAACTCTTATACTAGAACATTTAATTTGCAACACTCCTGAGACAGGTAAGGGAAGGCTAAGAAGGACACAGAAAGGGATGGATCTTTCAGTCACTAAACACAGAGATGGATATACCATTTTAAAACTTTTATCTACATCCTCCTGGAGTCTGTAACAGGTAGTAAATACCAAATCCTCCACAAGAAGGAACAGATGAATTACACAATTAGAATTACTGTGCAGCAAGTTTCACAGAAAATAAGGTTTTAGGGTACAAAATTAAGACAGAAAAAATCTACCTCTAACATGGTCACTGGTACAGAGTAGAAAGGCAAGTAACAAGTTGCACCATAAAGAAGCTTAAAAAAACGATATGATTTGCTTTCTCCTAAAGCTTGGTGACAAGACCAATAATTGTCTAAATGCAAAAATGTGCCTAAGTGGACATTAAGTAATAAATCTTACTGGAATAAATAAAAAAGATTTAAAACATAACCCAGATACTGATTTATGCAAAGCCATGCAAGGTAAATAAACATAAAGCTAAGTACCTACTAATTGAGAAATACTATTAAACCACCACTTTGGAATGTTCTTCTAACCAATCCATCAGTATGACTGTTTTCATATTGGAGTTGTTCACATAGATCTTTATTTATACTGCAAGACTGAAGACCCCCAGGCCTTAACATGGTAGATGCTGTCCAGCAATACAGACATGCAGAATTCATACCCTCAGCAGTACTGACTATTTTAAAAGTACATTTAAAAATACATATCTACTATAGTATTTCATATCTACTCTAGTATTTCTCTTTATATGTCTTAAGTAATATCCCCAAAGCTGTCTTAAAAAATTCAGAACAATAAATAAAAAAGGCTATTCTAAAAAAATTCTCTATTGCTCTAACTCAATCTTCATCAACCTCGAGATTTAAAAATACCTGCCAGGGTAGTCATTTCTATTGTAGCTTTGAACCTAGGATTACTCACAAATTCTCACAAAATTCTTGTTTTTCCAGAATTTATGTGCTTTTAACTGAAGATGCCTGTACTATCTGCCTATTCCACCAAACTGATCAAAAATAAGCATATTAGTCCTATCATATTATGCACTACACCCCTGCATGAGCGTTGGTGGATACATACAGTGTATGCCAAAGTTTGGTATTCTGCTTTAACAGCATCATCATTTATAAGACTCTGTATTTTACTGCTGTACTTGAAGGCAGCTAATACTGAAATGGAGCCGCAACACGGGGGAAAAAAGCTTCTCATTTAAATAGAAATCATCTCTTCTGACAGCATCCTGGTGGAAATACATTGGCTAATATAATACTTCAACGTCATCCATACTACTTTATAAAGGATACCTTGCAAAATTCCACTTTTCAGGAAAGCCTATGGTTTCACTATGTCAGGGGAAAAAAAAAGAAAAAGCTGATAACATGCTAATATAAATAAAAAACAATTTAAGAATTTCACGAAATTTCATGCAACTTATTTTGGAAGTCCAACACAGTTCTGTTTCTCAAGGGCTTTCTGAAATTCTCTTTCCAAATAGAGTCACTTGACAGCTCTAGAAACACTGATGGCTGACAGGATTGGAAGAGAAGGCCCTTAAAATCCTCATCTGAAGTGGCCACTCTTACACTGAGAAGAACCAGGGGCAGCTGACAGCAGAAGCAAGAATTTCCAGATGTCTGTCCTTTCTCAGCACCATTCCTTCCTCCTCCTCCAAATCCACAGGCTCCCCAGCCCCAGCAGTTGCAGATTTCAGTACTGGCAGAGTTCCTATAGCCACTGGGCACCTTAGGGTACTCAAAGTGCCACACAGCTGACCAGGACCTTTTGGGGACAACCAGTCTTTTGGACTGGATAAGCCAAACTGCATGGTCAGATCTGGTTAATGCTGACGAGCTCAACTGCAAGAGGCTGCACAGCTCTTCTTGCCATTGCTTTATGTTCAAATATTTATGAGATGTTGTTTGAATACCTGAAGAGCAACCACCATTCCACCATATTTATGCCCCTTACAAACCAATAAAATAGAATTTGAACAACTTTTAAAGCACTCCTGTATGACTCAACTTCAAACTGTACAACTAAGAGGTATCAAGAAAACATCCATTTTACTGAACTTCAGGATTTTTTTCTTAGTCACAGGAAAAATCATTTAATGGAGAAACAAGTCCACGGTAACACAAAACTAGTCAGATTTGGAAACACAGTTTTAAGTATTTCTATAATAATCAGACCTTTTCAAATGATAAAAGCATCAGAATCAGAAAAGATTATGAAACAGTTGCCCTTTCTTTCTACACAGGTTTATGAATCATGTAATAGTTGGTAAAGTTTTTAATTCCAAATTTGGAGAGAACCAAATGAGTAAGTATATGTATCACATTTCACCTGAAATAATTTCATATACTCCCCTCTACTCAGTATTCATTAAACTGAGTAGTGTAAAAAGGTGAAATCAGGGCCATTTCATCTGTAACTCTATTGAACTAGCAAGAGGAAGATTTTCTAATTTAAGCTTATGTTGAAAATCTATACGGCCTCCCAACTTAATCTGAAAAAACCTCATTGTTTACAAAAAGCTGGTGTTACCAACTGGATTGCAATTCTTCAAGTTCTTTTCCATCTTCTTCTATAAAAAATTCAATTTACAATCCTGGGAAAAAGTTTTATTATAAGAAAAGAAAATATGTTCTGCACATGTGTTTCAAATCACAACCAGAAAATAGTCAGCTGTACTAAGTATTTTGTTAAAAAGTCTTAAATTATATCTAAAATGTTAAAACTGTAAGTGTCAGCATCATATAAAATAACTATATTGCCTTGAAAGAAAGTATAATCCAATTAACAATTTTTTGGCCACTGACAGATTAGAGAATTTATAATAAATTGAAGTAAACAAGTAAAAAGGCATTCAAAAAAGAGAAATAATCACTGGTTTTAAGGATTAAAATTCTGTAATATGAACAGCTGAAAACGAACAAAGCAGTGTCACTTCCTGGAATAACATTAGCTTCATTCCTTGTACTTTGTACCATACAGTTTGAGTAAATATACCAGGGTAAATCCAGAACTCATCACCATTATTACTCTTTGAAAGGTTACATTTTCCCATCCTGCAATACTCGTTCATCAAACTGTTTTTAAACAGGATTTCTTTTGGGGTAGACTTCAGTCCTACTGCTTTATTATTTTTAGACTACTTGACCACAGACAACATCTGGTATTTTAACTGAAATTATAAACCATAAATTCTTTAGGAAAAATATCTTTGCTATTACTTGAATTCAGCTCACATTTACATAAAGGCATTACAAGGTTGGATCCATAAAGCAGTTTGACCGGACACTCACCATCAGCTTACCCTATACAGATCTACTGAAGATTTCTCACACTGGATTTTCAATAATCCTACTTTATCTGTCCATGACTTTTTCCAGACTGCACCGAAACTATGCCAAATTATGTTGAAATAATAGCTTCAGCATTTTCTATCCTTATAGCTAATCCTTTCCTTGACTTTAAACATGCTTGCTTTTGGAAGCTGCTGCTGTTATCCCTTGGCTTTAACACTCTGTTAGAACATCCTGAGGAGTCAGCATGTTCTAAAAGTGAACTGGACAAGACAGGAGGACAAAAATGAGAATGAGCAGAGAGAGAATGAACAATGGCAAAAGAACAGGGTTCAGCCACCAATTTCTATCACCTAGTAATTCTACTAGCTTTAGGCACTACGTAATTGCAGCATAATCCTTTCTTAGACAGAAAGTTGAAATATTTTAACTTCAATAAACTTAATCTAAAAATTAAATTGTGAATGGTCAAAAGCACTTACACTGCTAAAGGTAAATGGTTCTATTGGGTATTTTATGGCCATGTGGCTGGGTTTTGGTAAACTGAGGTCAGCTTCAGGGCTAGCATCTGTGGGGAGAGGCCAGCTGCTCTCCTGTGCCTGACACAGCCCTTTCCAGCTGGCTCCAACACAAACACACTGTAGGCCAAAGCTTCAAAACAAACCCACTGTAGGCCAAAGCTGAGCCAAATTTGTTCATGGCACCTCTGTGGAAACATTTAAGAAAGAGGAAAAACCACTAGACAGGCAGAAGGGAGTAGCAGTGCAGGGAGAAGAGTGGGAAACAGCACACAGAACACCAAAGTCAGAGGTGGAAGTAGTACTCCATTGCACCAGAGCACATATTCCCTGTAGCTCAGAAAGGACCCAGAATGGAGGAGATATTCCCTGCAACTCATATGAGAGCCCAACTGGAGAAAATGGATATTTCCTGAAAAAACTGGGCCATTTTTTTTTCCCCCGAAAGACTGCAGCCCAAAAGAGAGAGTCCACACTGGAGCAAGGGGAAAATGTAATGATGAAGGAGCAGCAGAGACCACAGCACACTTCCCCTCCAGGACCCCTGCACTGAACAAGGAGAGGGGTAGAGGACTTTAGGGTGAAGTAGAGAGGAGTTTAGGGTGAAGTAGTTAGGTTGAGCTTGGGAGAAGGTGAAAGAAAGGTGTTGTTTTAATGTTTGTCACTATCCAAATTTATTTTAATTTTACAATATATTACATTTATTTTCCCCAAGTTGAGTCTGGTTTGCCCAAAACAGTAAATACTAATAAATTTCTTCATCTTTGTTTTACTTCATAGGTTTTGTCATCCTATTTTCTCCTTCTGTCCCACTAAGGAGGGGAGCAAGTGGCTGAGTGGGGGTCTGGACTTTAGCCAAGGTATCCTGCCACACCAGTACATGTGACTGTCAGAACAATCTTTTGACTTACTAGAAGTAGCAGCTTTCTTTTTTTTTGGACTTCCTGTATCTTCCGTTTCCGCCTCAGTGCTCCCACTGGCTGCAGCTGCTGCCTTTCTTTTCTTCTGAAGAAAAAAAAAGAACATTAAAAAATGATAGGAATTGAACTCAAGAGCAGGAAAGAATACACAAAGTAGAAAATATAAAATAAAGGAATACTTTGTGAGGATATTATAAAATGTCTCCAGTCACAGAGAAAATTTATTCCTGTTTTAAAACAAGAATACTAGTACTAAGCCATACACAATTTAAAACAGCAGTTCCCCAGTCTGCAGATCACTTTAAGAGTTGTAATTTTAAGATATGAAAACATGAGGTTTTGTGATCATAACCTGGGATGTTTGTTAACTTACACTGAATAACTGTCACAAAAGGAGCAATCTGAAAAACTTAAAGAACACATAAAAACATTTTATCCTAAGTTCCTATTAACTGGGTTTCTCTAAAGCAATTACACCACATTAAATTCAAGTTTACCTGGATTTTTGCTTCTTAAGGCTTTCTTTGCACAGCTTAAAAGTAGCTAATATACACTAACAGTACATTTTTTTTTAATAGCAACAATGGGTTCTGTTCCAAAGAGAGGTATTTGGGAAATCTGAACAGTATTCAAGGTACATTATCTTAAAACCTCTAAATGCATAGAACTCTTACTATCTGTGTATTACAATTAATCTTACTATTGCAAAATATTCCTGAAGTGGTTATGGAAAATTACTGTTTTAAGCCACGATTTTTGCAAAGGATGAACTGACCTGCATCAAGCACACATGAAAAGCATTGAACACTGGAGGAGTTTTACCTTTCCTTTTTCTTTATTTTTTTTATTTTTTAATTGTATGAGACTAGAGCTTTACTAATACAGCTTTAAAAGTGGCTACAACTTCACATAGCTCACAAGAGAAGGGGAGAGTGCATTACATCTTTCCTTTCTAAAGTGTTGCTTCATGATTACCATCTAAACCCTGCTGGGCTGAACAGATTGGTTCGATAATTACATACAATAACTGCAGTGGGCAGGTAACCCTCAGCTGGCACAGGGCAGCTCCCCTGTGAGAACTTCCATATGCAAACTGCACTGATGGAGTGCATTAGGTACATCTTTCCTGCCGGTGCACAGGCCTGATTACCGCCAGCCAAGACTCCAAGGTTAGCATGTCAGCAGATTTGTGATGCATTAGGCAGGAATAAACACAGACACTTTTGTTCGTTCTGACCAAAATTAAGGAGGACTATTTCAGTACTGTACTGCTTCTACATGAGAGATAATGCATTCCTCCCAATTGTACTAGGAAACATTTTAAACACTCATCAGAAAAACAGATATTCAATACAGGTTACACAAAAGCAAAATACATTTATCTTGTTTCCAAGCTTATTTAATAAAAAGTGGTTTCTTAATCTTGATGCAGGTGAATTACATAGCAGTAGAAATCAGGCAGCATTCATCTGACAAAAGCAACACCTGCACATCTGAACCTGAACATTAGAAGGAATCGCAAATCACTAAGATCTGTATTTTTCCAGGCTACTTTACTCCCAATATTTGCCAGCAACTCTTCAGCACTGAACAACGGTAAGATGTGGTCCTTATTATAAATAATTTAGTCAAGAGCGTGAAATACTTCTTTCAACACGTGGTACTACTAGCTTCTTGTTTGGCTAGAACTGCTATAGAACACCACATTCACAAACCAACATGTGTTTACTGTACAGAAAAAAAAATAGAAAAAAAAAACCCACAAAAAAACATCAAGCACAGCTGTGGACTATGTCTCATTTACTTACACATCTGGGCAAACGAGAGCCATGATAGAGAAAACAAAATGCTAACTTTTAATATAGCAGACTTCTGTGACTTTTACCCAGATACCAATACTGGAGAACGACTGAGATTCCAGAACAAACATGCTTATATACAACATATAATGCCCATCATGGCTCAATTAGCTGATAGCACAGGAGAATCCTACATTCTAAGAATGTATTTACACAGAAGCTAGAAATACTATCTCGTAGCTATGAAACAGCATAGCTTCAGAATGTCAAATAACACTGTTTTAAGAAAATATTATGGTAGATTGCCCCAAAAGAAACGAAGAATAGGTGTGTTAAGACCTGTTGTGATTAAAAGATCAGTAGAGCCAAAATGTCATAGATATTTTGTGTTAAAGGTCACAATCTTCTCAAGGATGGATGCCAGACTGCATTTTTCTTTTTCAAATTAGACACTAAGCATGCCAAACAAAATTCAGCACATGCGATCCTGGCTTTCAGAGGCAAAATGCTACTGATTAATAGCAAATTATCTTTATGGAGAGTAGTTTATAAGGAAGTTTGGAGCTTATCTTTAAAACACTAAATCATCTTCTACCCTAGCCTATACTGCAGCTGCTACAAGGCCTACAAAATCCAGCATAGAAGGAAGAGTCATCTGTCCCGGTGTTTGGTCAAAAGCAAGATGGTTATGTTAACCTGATGTCCATCAATCTTATTCTGTCCAGACACTCCAGCAGTAGCTGGCATGAAGTAGCATCAAGTCCACTGAAATATGAAGCAGACAGCTGAAAATGCTTACTCAAGCAGGGTGGTAGCACTCCCTTTTTTATCTAAGTGCTTGAACATATTTGTGACAACTGAGCAAGCTAACCATACATATGGTTCTCAAAGTGTATAAAAAAGAAGAAACCCAATGAAAAGGCTTACTTCTAATTTGATGTCAGGAGGCAAGAACCTATGGAAAAGTATTATCCCATCCTTTGAGAATGGTCTTGACTGATATAGGCTAAAAAAAATAAGATTTTTGAGGTTTTTTATTCAATTGAAAATGTGCACCAGACATCTCTGCTGGACAAGGACATTAAAGGTCACAGATGTTGGCTCTGCAGCAGGCCAACTTATTCAGCAAAGAAACCAGCCAACCATTAAAATTATTTTGTTCCTCAAAATACAGGTCCCAAGCCATATCAAACCACAAGGGGAACAGAACTTATGTTATCAAACTCTCCTTTTGGAGACCTTTACACTCAGTTCAGCAATAAATATTAGTATAGAGACCACAGCTGTACGATTTTAGCCAAAATACTATTTACTGGGCAAAAAGAACTAAGAAAAGCTGGACACATATCTTCAGAAGACTGTAGAACCCTATAGGTTTTTTCTTTCCTGCTTTTTCCCCCATCTTTAACACACTGCTGATTATGTCAGTAAGCAGGCAACATACTTGGACTATTATCCTGTATTATAATTCTCAGTTCCCTGGCTCATGCTAAAGGAAATAATAAACTGCCCACCTGCTATTAACAAATGTAAACTAAGAAATAATAAATGCAGTTTGAAGTACAAGATAATAATTACTGTCCCATTATGCAACCACTTTTTTATGGTCATAAGCTGTTTTAACATACACCTTCTCTAAAGCTTAAAAAGTTCTTAATGCCATATTCAAATGGGAATTCAAATCCAGAGGTTAAGGTTTCTTAAATACAAGGAAAAAAATACCCCTACCAATCCAGTTAAGACTCAAAAATAACATATTCGATCACAGTGAAATCAATATGTGAATTCCAGAATCAAATACTTGGCATAAAGATGTATACTTAAAACTAAGCTTTGAACTAGTCATGGAAAGGAAACTAATATGAAACAAAAACAAGACTGATGATCTTACCTTACATGTATTTTGATCCATCTGGAGTTTTACCAATTTAAAGAAATAAGTAAATTAACCAAATGTTCATCTGTTCAAATGTCATTATATCTAGGTATACAAATTTTGTTATCCAAGGTACTATCCACTATGGAAGTACCTCTATAAACATCATTCTATATTAAGTTTTATTAACAGTTAGTGAAGTTGAATTAGAGAAATAATGTGTGTGACTAGGACTCAAACATTTCACTATTTAATTATTTGTTACTGGATGAAATTATGACACCTACTTCCAACACCACTAACTCTTCCTTAGCACAACAAAATGCAATAAAAGCTGATATGAATTTTTAGAGTAAAACCTTTCGCACGGGATTTCTTTGAAAGTCTCCATTCTCTGCCAAGCCAAAGTCAAGCACGCCATCATCTTTTTGCCCAATGGCCTTGAGACCTTGCAGAAGTATTTCTCGGAAATGCTGATAAACAGGTTTCTCTTCATAGCTCAGTAGCTTCACCTTTTCCATATATTTGGCTATTTCATCTAAAGGAATGGCACCTCCAATTAATTTCTATTTGAAAACATTTAAATCATTCACTTTTACTACAAAAGAGACAGAAATTATGCATGCAGTATTTATGCTATTTTTGAAATGGTTATTTATAAACTCATAACAATTATGTTTTTACTACAACACATTTTAGAAAAAATTATACCAAGGTTCATTACCCAGTGATGACAGCATCACTGTTTTTCACATGTTTATTGCAATGAAGAAAACAGTCAGTCGTAAAAAAACGTAATAGGCTAATCTTCACCAATGAATGCTTATTTACATGGTATTTCTTATGTCTATGTTTAAAAATGTGGAAAAGGAAATTCAATGTTATCTCAGAACTTCATCAGTTCAAGACTGAAACATATACTAAATAACATATGAAACACATGACCACTGAAAAAACAAGAGAAGTCCCAGTTGACAGAGAAAACTCTTCTGATCACCAGAGATAGCTGGAAATAACTAAATATTAAGATCCCAAGAAAGCTTATTTCTAATAGTCAGTTAAAAAAAATAAATAATGTACTCAGCAAATCACCTCTGCCAAATAGGAGCAACCTATACTTCAAGTTTGCATTACTTATTAAATTTCCATATCTAAAATTCAGTTGTGAAAAATAAATTTACACATCTCACGTTTGAAATTAGTACTGTCCTTAACCAGAAGCAACACAGTGTTTGTAGTGCAGATATCTGCAGCCAAAAGGAGGAGTCTAAACTTCTCTTAACCAACAATCTAATTCATGTCACTTTGTTGTTCCTGATCGAAAGGAAGAATTAAAATAGGTACAAAGTTCAGAAAATAAGTATTTTAAAATAGCTCCTCTTACCTGGTTTATTTTTCCCAGGAAAGCATTTGTCCATCAAAATGGAAATATTGTCTCTACATCTAAAAAACAAAATTAGTCAAAACTACTGTTTCTTTGGAATTTTCAATCTTGTCATGTTCTGATAAACTATTTAAGTACTCAGTCTGGGCCGCTGTCAGATACAAGAAACACTACTACATAAACCTCTGGTACGACTTAGCATGACCATTTGTAGGCGTGCAGCACATTTGAGAACCTGATGAATGCCAGATGGGCCACCTGAAACAGCTGTTGATTCTTATAAAAGCAAGTAGAAGACTGAAGAAAAAGAACTGGTCCATTTTTAACCTTCACATACCAATACTACGGAAGCCAAATAACAAATACCTGTTAATGAGATAGAAATTGCTGTGCTGGGACAGCTCTCTTTACATTAAATATCTGACAAGAGAGGGCTGATCTGGGCTGAGGGGAAGGTATGTTAACATTGAGGCTGAGGGACAAAATGAAAAATAATTTTAAAATCCCATAATGGTAGTGCTGTAGCTGGAATGATGCTCAAAGACATTTAAGATTCCCCTTTAGCCTTCATTTCTGCCACATTCATCAGAGCATGGTGTTAAAGGGGCTCATACTCCACACTTCTCTTCCTGTAAAGCACAACTGATGGTCACCTAAGAGTGCTTTTGGCTTCACCATGGCAATTCTAAAGTGACAATACCGCAGTGGAAAAATAAACACCTCACATACGCAAAAGAAGACAGCAGAACAGTACAAGTGAAGTTTAATTACAAGTCAAGGATACATGAGATACGAAGGGAAAATGGGGAGTATACAAAACAATAGCTACTCACCAAGAGGGAACATACTGAAAGGACAAAGCATTTCTACAGAAAGACATCTTCATTTTCAAAAGACAGAACACACGTAGTTTCTCACCTGATTTTTGAGTCTCTGACAAAATTTGGATCTTTCAAATTATCTTCCCATGGTAGATGGCCACTAAGCCAATGAATCATACAGTAACCCAAGATTTCCAGATCACCACGTCTTGATGGTGCTAAATATAAATACACACATGAATAAACCAACCATAACATCAGCTAATAAAGCACACACAGTTTAACAACAGTAAAAATTTATAAATATGTTAAGACAATGCTAACAATGTAACACTACCATATCTGTTACTTAAATCTTTATTTTAGCATGAAAGCTAGGAAGGAAAAAATATTGTTCCTACATCTGGAAGGATAACTTCATTTTCAAGTCCTTTATCAATCTCTCCTATTCAAAGACATGACATGCTGCAGTTATCCCAATTTTGGAAGCTTTATAAGTACTCACGTTGTGGAAAAAATAGAACAAGTTAGTGAAGTGATTGACTTTCTGTTCAAAATAGTTTTTACTTCCTTTCTTCCACAAAACGGTAGAAGTGCTGAAGAAACCCCACCTCCCCCAAAAAATATTCCACAATGCTGAACTATTTTACATGGCCTGAAAACTGAACAGAGGACAGTATGAGATTGGATCCCTAAGCCTTCACAATAAAACCCTACCCAGAAATAAGCAACCACAAAAAAAAACCACCAAAACAACCTACACGTACATTGACTACAGACTATACTAGAAGTATAAACTGGCAGATCAAGTCATCTTTGGTTATGTTCAGCTTTAAGCATCCTCAAGCAAATAATCATTTTCAACAACTGTTATTTTTGCAGACCACACTCTCATGCTAATAAAGCAAAATTTAACAATTAAGACAACGAAGTTGATATTCACTATAAATCCTCAATGATTTATCAGATATAGACCTGTCCTTTCCACATTCAACCTTTTCTCACTTCTTGCGTTTTGATGTTCAGTGACTAGCTATAATTAATTAAATGAAGTTTATTGAGTTAAAATAAAGAATATTTTCACACTTATAACAGCAACTATTTTTCTCCTAAAACCAGGACCTATTTTTCTGTCAAGATCTCACAAGCATTACTTCATTTCTACTTGGTTAATATGAAGCAATATGCTGAACCTCTTAACAGGTCTTTATAAATTAAGGACCTCTAGTTAAGAAAGTTACATTAAAAATACAATTAGTAAAAGTTAGTAAATGGAAAAAAAGAAAAATACCAGCATAGCACATAAAGAACAACAAAAAAAGGGAAAAACATTTTTTTAAATCAGAAGCCTGGTTTGTTTATTTGCCGCAGTGAGTTTTGTAAAGTCTTATTTATAAAAAAGGATACAGAAATGCCTGTTGCTGAGTTTTACATCCTTACCCACACCCTTGTGTGCATCAATACTGGTATATTCAATAGTTCCATCATGGCACTTTTTAGGATCTTCTTTATATACTTTGTGAATGCCTTCAGGACAGTATCGGTAAGCAAGTCCATAATCCACCAAGTACACCTAGTAATTCCCACAAAGAATTCTAAAGTAAAGAACTATAAATACAAAAACTAGGCAAATGATAAATGCAACTCCCAACTATTCTCATAACTTCCTTGAAAGTATTAAGAATGGTGAATTGTTCAACTTTGAATGATTCTCAGTACTTTATTAATCTTAACACATATGATTTGAAAGCAACATGTCAGATAGGTTTTCTTGTTTTCCATAAAGCAGTCTGATCTGGAAGTCATTTCTTGCTGCTACAGAAGGCAAGTACAGTACAATAGTTATTACCAGTAAAATTAAATGTAAAAAAACACATAAAAAACAAACCAAAACAACTAACAAGCAAAAAAAGAAGGAATGGCCACAGAGTTATGAATACACTCACTGTGCTACCCTCTTTGAAGTCAGTTGACCCATTTGAACAATACTACACACTAGGACTACTCACTAACAACAGTTACTTTAAGAGAACTGAAACTATTTTACATCTTTCACAAGCTAAAACATTTGGGCAAGAACACATACATAATTCTGAAACGCTAGTATGCATTGTTTGAATGGTAAAGAGAGTTAAAAATGCAGAAAAATGAAAGACTTCCGTAAATCAAGTGGAACAATCAACACTTTAAAGACCAATTTTTCCAAGTAACAGAACACTTATCTGATGGATTTTTTGAACAAAGCAACGAGGTAACTATGCAGACAGGCAAACATAATTTACCAGTGTGCTATATAATTTTAGGCTTCCACCTGCAAATACCTATTTGTGAGTCAATTTTTTTTAAATCTTGAGAATTTCTCTAGAATACTATTTAGGCCAAATAGTCAATTGATAACTGTCCAGCAAAATGCATTAAAAAATCATAGAATATTAACTAGATATAAATGTCAAGCAGAAATAATGTTACCATATACATTCTTAAAAATTAGCTTCTGCTAGATTTCACAGGTTCAAAGCACTTTCATTGTTGTCAAATAGAAGGTTTAAAACATGAGGAGTAAAATGCATTATAAATACCTGATTAGGGTTCTTGTAACTCAGAAGGAGGTTTGCGGCCTTGATGTCCCCATGCACATATTCATGCTCATGGACATATTCCAGAATATCAAGCTAACAAAACAAAAGTCATGTAAATGCAGTACCGAGGTCCGCCCACCAGAGGACCTGGACTCAGCACAAAAGTGGGACTGAACTGAGAGACTTACACAGGGAAGACAGATTGAGAAAATAAAATGTGTTTTTTAAACTTACTATTCTCAGGCCTAATTGTAGTACAGTTTTATGGGGAAATTGCTTTGCATTCTCTTCATATATCTTCTGAAGATCTCTGCCAAATCGGTCCATTATCATAAATCGATAGCTAAATTCAAGGACAAAAAAACAAAACAAAACCAAAAAAACCAGAAAAGTTACTGAATTGTACTAAGCAAACTATTTTATCTGTGTTAACTGTACTAACTAGTGATTGAATATGTCTCTCAAAAGAAACTGTGGGAAATACTTGACTTTTTTTTAACGCTGTACATCGATTCTTATCTTTTTTATATCAGCTACTCAAATGCTCATCCATCAAAAGAACTGCTCTTTATTCTAGTTATGCAACACAATAACAAGTACTCACAGAGGAAAACATCCCTATTGTAACTCACTATAGGCAAAACCAAGCATCATCTGCTTACAAAAATACATTTCTTAGTTTTTATAAATGACTTAACACGTTCACTTACAATGTTCCGTCACTGAAATCTACTGCAAACTTTTTTTGACCTACTGTTAACAACAAAAACCTCTCACTTGCCAAAGGTGTTCTGATATTCATTGCTATAGACAAACTGGTTCTAGAACTATAAGAGTTAATGGTGGCTATATTAAAGAAATTCATGCTCTAAAAACTGAATGCAAAGTCACTTTTATTTGCAGGTAAAAAAAATGCTACATTTACGTTTCCCTCTCAAAATGAATGCTGTTTTTACAGTAGGTTAGTTTTACAGTTGAGGAGCTACTGAAACACTGATACTTCTGACATACTAAGGCACACACACCGACTGCCCTACACATATGCAGTCAGCCACACAAAGAAGCCTGACCTACTGTAAGCTGCCAGAGAATTACTAAAACTCCTTTGCAGCACAGCTGTTTAGAGAACAGCCACTAGGAAACAAGGACTATTACATAAACAGGCATTAACGTTAAAGACCAAGCAAAAACCTTTCCTGGCATGGAACAACACTAAAAGCTAACCCTAGACTCAAAACAAATTTAACATGGGACTAGTAATTATCCTAGCTCACAGATTAAGCAAAACAAAAAAGCCCTATCCCTAGAGAAAACAGAGCAGTTTTGAGAGAGCACTAAGTCCTTAATATTTGTGAGTGAAAAAACTCTAAGTGCACACAACAAGAAAAACTTTGAAGGTAGTCATATTATTCCAGGACTTGTACATTAGAAATTGACTTTAAAATATAAAAAGCTTCTAAACCACATGTACATAAACAGCATCACTGTATTACAGCTAAGTTCATAAAAATTATAAAGACTATAACAAACACAAATAGCAGTAACAAAGAATACAGATAAAATGTATCTATTTATATAGTTCCTAAACACACCCTACCAAGAACATGAAAATTTGTAGCTGAAGTTAACAACATGAAGATAAACAGAAAATATAGTTTATAAAGTAATTTAGGCTAAATGAGAGAATGGTTGTGGATGAAGTAAATTCCAGCATATGTCAATAAAAGATATATTCACCTGTTTCCATTTCTTTCATGCAAGCCAGAACCCCAATATCTTGGTACACCTAAATATTTCAGTTTATGGGACTTAGTCCACTTCTGAACTGAAAATACAAATGAAGTTAAGTTCATGAATTTGCATGAGTAGAGACTTACATAAAAAGGGAGTAGTCACATTGCTTACTGTTTCTGCGTACCTGTGAGCTGCTTCTTACATGGAAATGTGAATGCAAAGTATACAGTAAAGTTAGTCACATATCCATTGTAGGGACAGAGATGCAACTCAAGTTTAAATTTACACAATACCAACAGAACTACAAAGAACTTCTCACCAAAACCCTCTAAGTTACTATATATATGAATTAGATTTCAATAATTTAAAAATCATTTTGAAAATAACCTAAAGAGATTCTCACAGCTCAACCTTACTTCTACAGGCTCTATTTTCCTAAATGCTTGTAGTTCATTAAAAACATTTTAATAGACTGCTTACTTTCATCTGGCTTAGCAGCTCGCATGTAGAACTTTAACTCAGTAAAAAGAGGTCCATTCTGGCTGGGTTCCTTTAAGACAATTTAAAATTCATTAAAAACTGCTGTGTTAATGCTAATAATTATAAAAGCTCACAAAATGTAGCATTCATCCTATAAAAACATATTCTCCATCAAATGCTCTACCTGATGCTGATAAACTCAATAGAATATCTTCTTTTTATAAAAGAACTTTAGCTCTAAAAGCCATTTTTATTATAAATGGCTTGACAGTAAGGATATCAGAGAATACTGCCCCATAACAAAAGACTAAAGAATAAGAAATTAACTGAAATGTATAGAAATATTAACAAATATTGGCAGAAGTTTAGCAGAGAACATTAGACAACGTTATCCCAGATTTTCCAGTTACAGCTGGATTGCATCAGTTGTAGCAGCCTTTAGTGATCTTAAAATAACACCTGAAATGATTCAATGAAAAAATCTTAACAAAAGTTACATTCTTGTTGAACATAAGGCATTTTGTTCCCTTCATACATTAGCTGACCAAGATAAAAATAACAGAGGATTTTAAAATTTCTCTAAATTATAAGAACACCTATTTCGATTTCAGAGACTACCTTGTATTTAATACATTTCAAATCCATTTTCAAGGGACAAATCTATGGGAACCATGTATTACAAGTAAAGTTCAAGAGAGAAATTCCTATGAAAACACCAAAGCTTTGAAATACTGCAAGAACAACAGATGGGCAAGTATGTTGATGCTACATTTCCTGAACCTGGTAAAGAAAAAAGAAAATAAAATGTGTTCTCAATTCTTGTAATTTCTGATTGATTTTGAGATGAGCTTAAGCAATATATTTTTGTCCAGTTACTCATATATATCCAAATTCATTCTATCTCTGTGAAAATACCTGTTTTGGAATATCCTACACTTAAAAAAAACCAAAACGTATGCAATTACTGGCAAAGAAAGTCGGGAATAAAACAATCACATGACATTAGATACATGTCAATCTTAAACGTGTTTAATTTTAACTTTTAAATGCAGATGTAGTGATCCAGCAAATTGCTAAAGGCCAGACTGCATCACTGAGCTAAGAGAGGCTCATGATGCAGTGATGCTGTTCAATGTCACCAGAGCAATGCAGAGCTCAAAGCGCCCCTGACCGCGGACTTTGGTGCGCTCTGATGTGCGGGCTCGGAGGCACGGCTGGAACAGGGGACACGCTGGGAGCAGATACCACCAGCAGGGCACCACTGCTAGGCCTGGACACTTGATTACAAAGCTTATTAGGTGCCTATCTCCACCTCACCTTCTCCAGCAGCACTGCCCTGATAAACAACAGAGCCAAGACAGCTTTCTGGCCTCTCCTTGTGAGGAGGAACCAGAAAAAAATAAGAAAACCAAAGACAGACCAACTGATCAACACACACAAACTTTGGAACCTGCACATTTACTTTCACAGTTTATTTATCCAATGGACAACAAATTAGCAATACAGAGATTATATATGCAGAGGAGAGGGGTTAAATAGATGAATTCTTCTGTCGCAGTTATCTTGAACACACATTATTTGACCTATTCACTTGATCCTGTGCAGCATAATCTATCAATACCCTAACTTATTAGAATATAAATTCTTATATTTAATTTTCATTCAATTTACACAGGTTTGAACAATGTTGTTTTCCTACTAAAATACAGCAAAAAAAGTAGGTGTTAAAAATTCTTACAATATTTATGTATAAATAAATGACGCCACAAAAATTTATGTCTCAGTGCTGAAAAAGAGATGTATCTTTCTCTGGTCAGAAAGAAAAATCTGCTATCTTTTCATACTTGGAAAATAGAGAAATGATTTAACCATAAACCAGATCTTAATGCTGACTATGAAGGTGTTTTCCCACAATACCATTAATTCTACCTATAGAAAAATAAATGCACATGTGATGCTAAAAAAGCTTACACAATGTCCATTATTTGCCATAACAGTCCAGGAGGAGAGCAAACACGAATTTCTACATCTTTATGCCCAGCGTCATTCTAAATACAGGACCAATAAAACTGAAATTAAAGTCTTATTCAAAAAGATAACATAATGAAAGATTATAGAGCATGAGTCAAAACTCAAAAAATTTCAAGTAGGGTTTTAAGAATTCTGATCTTTTTCAGTCAGCAATATAATGAAGTGTAATTAAACACTGCATCCACTCCTGAACAATGACATCTGAAAGGTCCACATATTAAAAAGCATTTCTTTTTTTAATAAAAACTGTGATTTATTTCATACTGCTCAGACATCAATACTATGAGGATATGTCAAAGACTTAGCCAATTTGCATCCCGCTTTAATAGCTTAATTTGAAGAACATTACTATAGAAGCACATATTTAGTTAAACACTAATAATTGTTCAAAGCTGTTAACCACTTTGCTTCAGCTGATGGAAAAACTAGCAACCACCCAGGCATCAGAAAATGGGCTCTTATCCGTAGTTTTGTTATATCAGACTGTAGAGGCATAATATGTTATGGGTCATTTGTGAGGCTAGCACAAAGACTGGGGCTACTCTTTATTGCCATAAAGACAAAATTATAAAAGTCAAATTAAAAGTGAGTAGCCATCTGGGATATTAGCAATGGAGGTATTTACAAAATGCTGCAACAAAGTGAATCTAGCATAGGAACAACCCAAAAGTTGGGGTAACTCTTATATTGAGAGCCCAACATAGCGAGAAGATGGACAGGTTTCAAACTCAGGAAAAGAGTGGGACAGCAATTACACACAGCATAAAGTAATGAATATCTGATGATCTTCCCAGCAAGTCAAACCAGATTCTTCCATGAAATTTAAATGGCGCTCTGCTGCCTGATCACTCCAAACTCAGCAGGAGCCAATAAATAGAAGTCACTGCCTCTCACAGGCAAACCACTGCTGAGAGTCTCAATGCCTCAATTATCTGCCTCTAAAACAGGCCACAGCTCCTGCACGATGGACACCCTACCCTCAACAGTACAAGCTGAACATACTAACACAGGCTGCCACCACACAACTGTGGGCTGGGGCTCCTGGTCTGTGTGGAATTTCTGCCCACAAACACCTAAGGCAGCAGCAGCAGGCTGATGTTGAAAGAGTGGCAGTCTGACATCTGCATAGCAAGCACTGCTTTTTTCAGCAAGGGACAACATTTTGGAGGAAGGGTCATGACAAACTGTACCTTGGGGTGGAACATTATGAAAACCAGTATTCCAGAATTTCCCTTTAGTCAGCAGATGTAAATACCAAGATTAAAGGCACATACTAACCAAAATGTATTTTACTCCAGTTTAACCTAACCTTACAGTTCCATTAACAAATGTTAAAAGCGCTAACATATATACAAAGCAGCCAGCTACTGCAGCAAGGCATTTCATTATCATCATATAGTTTAATAAATAAAATGTTAAAACAGTTCTGAACTGCGCTGAAAAACGAATCTTTTACACTGTGAAGTTCTTGTACAGTTTTCTGGTATTTACTTTTCTTGCAGAACACAAGTGCCACCAAGACTTTGCAAGATCTTACCAGATCTATACAAAATCCTCTGGCAAAATTTAAGAAAAAATACTTTATACCTTAGGAAGAGAAATAGCCAAATCCAAGTAAATAACTTTTTTTAGACTGAAACCGTAAGAAAATTTCAAGTAATAAAAAGAATTTGTTGATTTGCTACAATGGCCTAAAAATGAGCTATCAACAATGCTTTTTCTTCTCTCTAATCATGAGGTTTAAAAAATTGTGTCAATGCTATTTTAATTCAATAGAAATTAGAACATGTATGTGGTTTATGAAAAAACATTTAAAGAACTTTGTGGAGACCTCAGAAATCAAAAAGTTTTGCTATTTCTAGTCACGAGCCATCTGTCAGTTTACCAACATCCAGTGGTGAGCAACAGTTCACAGAGACTCACTGCTGAATCACGGAAATTCTCCAAAAGCTAGACAGATTTCATTCATTTGATGATATCTGTGCTGTTTATAGGAAGCAAATGAAAGAGAATCTGATCCATCTCATGGATCTTTTTCAATTCCACTGACGTTCCATAATGATGTTCCTCATACACAGGAGTCCCAATTCTCAGCAGCATTCTCTGTATCCCCACGCTTTTATTCTAAACAGTACTTTGCAATTGCATTATTCTCAGAAGATGTTTTAAATTACACATTCTATTCTAGAACAAATATTTTCAAGTTGTGAAGTAAAGATTCAAATGCTCTCTTACCACTTTTGCAACATAAGGGGCATCACTGCCAACCGCCTTTGAAGAATTAACATCAGCTGTTAAAAAGGAAGCTTTTATTAGTAGTAGGAGAGGAAACTGTCACAAAGCATACACTCACTTGCTATGCAGGATGAACAAACATACAACAAAGTAACTAAGTACTGACAAGAACAGACCAGTACCTTAGCCAAGAAAATCATGCTATATGTGAAGGCTACTGTATATGGATATTGCATTCTTGCATTGTCCCTTCTGTTTGAGGAGTACAGGCAGTTTACTAAATGAAGGAGTTCTTTTTTATTATCCAGTAACTTTTTCCTACTCAAGAGTATTTATTTTGCTTTCTAGGACGTTTATAAACATACACACAGGTGGACACGAACAAAAATAAATTTCATGATGCTACCTCATGTATCCAAAAGTAACTTTCTGTTGCTACAAAGCTGTTGGTATTTGTGACAGAAGACACAGATATGAAGAACGTCAAGTTAGGCAAGTACAAAGTACAGGAACAGTCAGGGTCACAGCTTTGTGCAAATAATGGGGAAGCAGAGAGCAAGCTTTGGCTTGAACAAAGCAGGAATTTGAGTGAGTTGGAACTCCAACAAATTTAGAAGCTCATTGAGCGAGGCTGAGTAACTAGTTGAAAGCTTCTCAGGCAAAAAGCCACCTACTGGTCCTGTTTTTCTCCTTAACCCACTTATGCTGCAGTCTGTTAATTTTAAAAGCAGGACAGATTTTTTTCCTGTTCTCCAACTCAGTATGAATCCAGTGCAACCTTTTCCCCAAGATGAGGAAGACCATATTATAATGATCACATTAACTTTCATCCCTTCAAAACTGTTTGAAAAACGACTCGGGGCAATCAAGCAGAAAAGTCTCAAGACCACTCTTATCTGTTCATCTGTCCAAGTAAAAGAGATACTAAGTGTGGAACACTATTCACTTTTAGAAGTTTTCCTTGTAACAGTATTGCAAAACAAGACCTGAACTGAGGCTTTAAACTGTAAAGTTCAACTCCTTGATTTGTTTTTAGCATTGGTTCATTAAAAAAAGTAAATGGCATGCCAAAAGTTCACAAGGCAATGAGAAAGTAAATGCAACACCAAAGTCAAAACCCGTCCAAATACCGGCTAACCAGTAGCCTCCAGATAGTATGCACTGACAGTTTCAGTTCAGAATTATAAAGACACTCATGCAAAAATCCAGTCTTTCAGCCAGACCAAAATTCAAATTTAAATAAATACTAAACTATCCTTTCCACGGCTAAAAATAAAGATTTTGATTTTTAAAAAGAATGAACTACCACTGGAAACCCATAAAACTAGTATTTAAAATGACCATTTATCTATTTCTGTCATTTTTTTCTAACACCATGACCCAAGCTAAGGTTCTAGTAAAAAAGATCACGTGAAGACACTTCATATTTCTAATTTAATTTAATTTCTAATTTAAAGGGTTAACTTTTCATTATTTTGAATAGGGATAAACATCTCACTCTCCATTTTAAAGCATTATCCAAGATGGCTACACTTACCAAGGTATAGGCGTCCAAAGCCTCCCTGCCCTATAGGGGCGCCTAATTTCCATTCTTTTCTTGATGTATCTGATAGAACCTCCCCCAGACCAAACACTTCAGCAAGCTTCCTCTTTGCAGGGGCTCTTTTTCCAGCAGTTTTCTTATTATTTGGCATTTTCCCTAGAGAAAGTTAAAGAAAGGAAAAAAACATAGGTTACACATTGATCCCACTTATTTTACATAGAAATCTGTTAGAAGCACAAAAAAGAATGGGTTGTTTAAGTTATAATTTATTACTACAAAGATACTTGAAAAGAAATGCAGTAAGCGGTTTCATTGGCATGAATTCTAACTGAGAAACAATTAATTTTTCCAGGCATCCCAAAAAAATTTGACAGCAAAAATCTTCACAAGAGAAACCTATTACAAGACCTTGTACAATACATGCTAAAAAAAATCTTGGAATCTATCATATTCAATCAATCACAACCACAGGTCTAAACTTAGAAAAAAGTAAACTTATGAAATAAAGCTCATCAGTTCTCCTGCAGTTAAATTTGCTTATTGAAAAACGGCAAGTCTTCAGTAGTAATATGAGGAATTCCTCTTAGTTGTAAAAAATAAAAAGTCATTCAAACAGCTAACTATTTTTTCTCCTATATAACTGCAAGAAAAAAAATGAAAGTCTGGTTATTGTTCACATGGCAGCATTGAGTGGGTCATCACAAAAATTAGTACATAACTACCTATTCTGAGATCCCAAGTGTGAAAGTATTACTGTTGCCTGCTCACAACCCCAGGTTTCAGATAAGCAGTATTTCCAGAAATAACAGCCCACTGGAATATGCCTCTTTCTGCAGAACAGAATAATAGAATCATATAATAGTGTGAATCGCAAAGGACCTTTTCAATATCATCTAGTCCTTCTGCAATGAACAGAGGCATCTTCAAACCAGATCGAGTTGCTCAGAGCCCCGTCCAATCTGAACTTGAATGTTTCCAGGTATGGGGCATCTACCACCTCCCTGGGCAACCTGTTCTACCATTTCACCAGCCTCACTGTAAAAATTTCTAACTTCTATCTATTCTAAACCTTCTCTTTTTCAGCTGAGAACAATTACCCCTTGTCCCATCACAACAAGCCCTGCTAAAACGTTTGTCCTCATCCTTCTTACGGGCCCCATGCAAGTACTGAAAGGCTGCAGAAAGGTCTTGCCAGAGACTTCTCTTCTCCAGGCTGAATAATCCAAATTCTCTCAGCCTCTCATAACAGAAGTGTTCAATCCCTCTAATCATCTTTGTGTCCCTCCTCTGGACTTGCTCCAACAGGTCCATGCCCTTCCTGTGCTGAGGACCCCAGAGCTGGATGCAGCCCTGCAGGTAGAGTCTCACCAGAGCAGGGCAGAGGGGCAGAATCCCCTCCCTTGCCCTGCTGCTTAGGTTGCAGTACAGGATACAGTGGGTTTTCTGAGCTCCTTGATAGCTCATGTACAGCTTCTCATCCACCATCACCTCCCAGTCCTTCTTGGCAGAAGGCCTCATTTTGAGCAAGTAAGTGTTTTGAGGTTTTAGCAGTCAGACTTTTCTGCACTAAAAGAAATTACTGCATATGCAGCCATGACACAGCAAAGAGTGCACTAGGTCTCTTTACATGAAAGGCCTTCATAAATTGTTTTAGAAAAAGCTGATTTTTCCCCCTACCTTATGCAGACAAATCTCATACAAACAAGTCATATTTACTTTCTAAAAGATACCGTTCTGACTGGTGGAATTTTATTATTTTGCTGGAAGTACGAAGCAATATTAATACACAATTTGAAGGGTTCCTGGATAGCAAAATAGCTTTTTCCTATTAGTCTAGCTATTCAATACAATAACCCTAAGCCAAACTCAGTTATTTAGCATCAGTTTTCCCCTTTCATTTCTAATGTTTCTCTAAGATTTCTTTTAATTTCCCAAATAAAAAACTGCATAACTGTGACAAGTGTTCCAAAAGCACGCCCCCTCCTACAAAATTTTTCTGACTGGGTATCTTCAGCAAATTTTCTTCCTCAAATAATGTCTGTCACCCATCTAGCATCTGAAGAGAGAAGCCCATAAACACTTCTCTGCTTAATAAAGGCAAGAATAACTGTCAAGTTGCCTGAAAACGTTCTGTCCGCTAATACTCAAGTCTGCAGCTGTGACTGACCAAACCCCTAGAGGTGGAATGTGACAGAATAAAGCCCAACAGTGGATAAAACACTCTGTGGAGATGGAGAATGGTGATGTGCCCAAGGAGCTCTGGCAATAATGCAAAGGAACGCTCACTAGCTCAACACAAAGGGGGCCAGTGGGTGGCCTTCATTTTAGGAAAGCAGCTAAATGACAGTTGAGTGGAGCTCGGAATTGCTAAGTGGATCAATTGGAGGTGTAAATGTCTCCCCAAATTAGCCAGGCCAGCTTGGGGGCAGTGTTCTAAGGAGGCTGAGTCCAACATAAGCATGCAAAAAGTAAATAACTAGCAAAATAACTTCGAAAGAACAATGGGCTTGGGCTGGTTGCAATCCAGATATTCCTTCCCGTGGCTGGGGACACCAGCATCGTGACAGTGAACATATTACAGAGACCAGTAATAAGAATCACATCAGTACTGTGACTGAACTGCACATTGCAATTGCTGTATTTTGCCAAGTGTCACAATTATATTGTTTTCAGTATATTTTACATCATTCTCCTAAATCAGAAATCTCACATAGCATCAAATATCTTCAAATAAGTAAATTTGATATTAAATATTACATCCTTTATATATTGAACATCTAAAAGAACCTAGTCAGAGAGTAGTGGACTCTGGCAGCAAGCAGTCTCCAGACACCACAGTCACTCAACACAGGAATAAATGCAGAAAAGAAGGTGCATCATTCCAGGCCAAAGTTCTTCTTTTTCAGTGTCTTTGTTAATTTAAGAAGTATCTTTGTGTCATAGAACCACATCTGAATACCTACTGAATATCTTACTTATATCTAAACGAGTAACTTCAACAAAGCGCTTTTATGAAATACATCACAGGAAGATATTGGTATTTATCAATACCTACATTGCACAAGTTTCCTCATTATTACAAAACAGGACTTTTTAATTCTGCATTACTTTCGCATATTTCCACTTCTATACAGTAACATCCTTTCCTACAATCAACAGACATCTTACACATAAGTTTTAAGACTAGCTTTACCCACATCGTTATCCACACTGTCTTAAGAAACAGCTCTCTACATCTCTTTGTCTCTCTTTTTTTTTTAATCTTCAAGGTGATACATAGTTTAGTGTCTTGGAGGAAGATCCTTCCTCCAGATTTTCTGCAGGAGAAAAATGAGAATTTCAGGCACCAAAGACAATTCCAGCCAGTTCAGATAAGACCATACCAGTGAGAAAGAAATGGTGTCAAAGTGTCAGAAAGAACAGAGTGGTAGAAAAGGCTATGTGTTGATATCACTAACAAGAGCAGGCCAAAAAGATCACTGCAGACCTTTAAGCAGCTTCACAGGACATCCAAATCAGGAAATGGATTAAAACAAAGGGCAGATTGAAATTATTAGAAGTGGTAATGAAATAAACCAGAAGTCTGGAGCCCCAAGGCTGACCCAGATAAGGTGGGAAAAAAAGTGCAAAAATCAGCAGCATTGCCCAGTGACTCAGATGTGGGACAAGATCACACACACTCTCATCTAAAGGATACCAAAGCATATCCAAAATGAGCATACTGTCCTCAAGTCAAGAAACAACTTATTGTCAATATAAGAATCATGCAGAGGGCTTGAAGGACTGCACCTCCTTGATCTCTGAGTCATCACAAGTAATTCGAGCAAGACTTAGACAAACCCACTTAGGTGCTTGACTGCTGGACAGATTGTTGTCCATAAAAGAAAAATTTGTAGCCTCTCTTACAATAAGGCTAACACGCCTGTGAAACAAACCTATTGATACACTCCACATCTTTGACATTCACAGTAAGACTCTTGATAGCAGCCTCACTTAAAAGGGAATTACATTTACTTAAAATAGCTCCTCAAGAGTACCAAAGGAAGAGCTGGTGCTTCCCTCTTTTCCACACCCCCGCTTATTTTGTTTAACATGGTCAATAATTGTATGCCTGAAGGTATTTATTTTTTAAAAAATTGTTAATGACAACTTCCCTTTATCCATAAAAGCAAAAATTCAAAATGGACATAAGTTTGAACGTCCCCAGCTGGGAACCCTGCCCTTAACAAATACACTAGATACACATACATGGTTTCTTGGCTGTCTGTATTCATACCCATCTGTTAACATGGCACTGTGCCTACTTACAAGTTGGTCAAACTATCAGTAGGCCATAGGTGCCAAACACTGATCGCTTGCAATGGGCAGCATGCACAATACTAAGCACTCACTCTCTTGCAAAAAAGCTGTTATCCAAGGAAATATTTAAGCAATGGCTGCACATGCTTTCACATTTATTTGGATAAATCCATTCAAATATCTTCTGTTAATTGAAACCAAAGACACCTGGAATCAGCAGAAATTTTCTACATGAAAATACAGAACTAGAAAAAAAAAGACAAAAAAAGACAATTAAAATTTAATGCGAATTCCATCTTTCTATATGCTTTTCAACTCATAATACAGTAAACATGAGGGGTTTGTCAGGAAACTTAGGCACCAACAAACATGACATAGAGATGTCTACTGTAAACTGCATAACTGGAATAAAACCATCTACTTCTCCCTAAAATCACCTTTAAAAATTCACCACCACCATCCCTCCAAAAAGAAAAAAAAATCTTAAACTTTCCTCTCAATACTTCTTCCCATCAACAAAAAGTAATATTTTTTACCCACAGGTATTGTGAAGTTTAATTCATTAGTTCCTGCAATCATGCTAAAGTCCTTGGAAACAGTGCCATGGATGTCAAGTACTGTACTATCATTCAAGTGTCAGACCTGACCCTACTTAGCTAAGGTGCCTGACAAGAACAATTTTCAAGGTGCATGATTGTAAACAGCAGCATTTTATGTCGCTACAATGTGCTCAAAACAAAGATTTTCCTACTAAGAAGTATGAATAACAGAAGTCTATTTGTCTAAACTCTCTCTAAAAGCCTACAAAGGCTTCTACCTAATAAGACATCTTGGTAGAAACAGAATACACTGTACTTGAGATAGGACTATTGATGCAAAATTGTCTGCATATCAGTGGTGTTATCTTTACAAATGTTGTCTGCAATGGCTGCTACTTGAGCGATACTTGAACTCTTAGAATAAATATGAATAGCCACTTCTCAATTCTTGTTGCCATTCACTATCGACAAAACTCTGCAATGAATACAAAACAAATTTATTTTGAAGGAAGTATTTCTGCTCTGTGTCAAGTCAAACTGGCTTCTTCCTGATCTCCCTCTTTTATTTTCTCGAAATTGTAATTTTTACAGTTGTTTATCTTAGTAGGGCCTATTTTCATTGTCAACCCAGAGGAGGCATGCTGGTGACCTGTGCTCCTAGATGAGCAGGTACTTCCAGCACTGGTAGTTCCAGTGCTGGTAGTTCCAGCACTATGGAACTATACATAGTTCCATAGTGAAATCTATGTATCATTAAAACTGTTCATTAGTCAAAGCAAGAAATCTACGTCTGCCTGAAAAAAAAAATTAAGACAAGGAGAAAACAAAACTAATTTTTTGCTCAAGGAGTGGGGAAAAAAAGAACACGACACTTTAAGACTTCTGAATACCGTAGAACTGTTTCATAGGAGGGACCTCACAAAAAATAACTGATGTGTCAGTGACTTGCCACACCAAGTGAGGTAGACCGTGAACAAAGACTTTGTTGTATAAATCGGACATTCTGTGCCTGGTCTATCATAGTGCTACATCTGTGAAAACTTCTCCAATCTAAGTTCCTGACGATTAAGACACCGGACAATTAATGGCACTTATGGAAGAAGAGGTACTAAGGTTCTCCTCCCAGAGAAATTTTAAAAAAATATCTTTTTAGATAAAGTGAATAAATGCCATTGATGGACCACAATTACTGAGAAACATGTAATCACAACAGCACCATACTGGACCAAGGAAAGGCCTTTTTTCTTTTTTTTGCTAAACAAACCAAGATGACAATATTTCAGAATGCAGATTGTTCACAGGTAGGAAACAGCCATTTACAAGAGCAATTACTGTGTTACTAATTTAAAATTGCCTTCTCAAAATACCTTACCTTCTTTTAAGGTCATTCAAAGGTTATTTAATGTTCTCCTGAAAATCCTAAACATCACTCAGTTATCGCAATAAAAAGCAGTGAGGATTGTAACATACCAAATCATGTCACTCCCAATCACCTGACCTCTATACCGACTGCAAATACCTAAAACGTGAGTGAGACACTTCAAGGCTTTTTGATAATTTGGCACACTGCATAAAAATCAACAGCTCTGAAGTTCATCAGGAATCCTACCTCATTTGGGGGTTATCCCCAAGAATTTAGCGGACAGCTTATTCCTACAGAGGAAGGCTCAAACCCTTGGACACAGTAATAATTACAGGAAGCTTCACAACACCTTTTGTATTCTTGTTAGCCATAAAAAGGGCCCATGGATTCCCTCTAAATTAATAAAAGCCTTTAAAGTGCTTAAGCACAAATTGAGAACAACACAGTTCACCCTGCCTGCAACTGCTTAAGTCTTAAACAAGGAAGTTAAATAGCAAGAAATAGGAAGTGAAGAAAAACCACAACCAACGACAGAAACCAGCTTAGCCCAGTTCTTACACAACAAGCCTTTCCTGATCCTAAAATCGCTTATTTTTGTGATCTGTAGGCCTGTATTTAAAAAAACAGTTTACTTTGAAACAAAACTCAGGAACGCCTCCCAACCAAGGTGATGGCACACCGGGATGATCCTGAGAGTGACGAACCTCTAAGTGGCACAGAGCATAGCTTTTACTCAGCTTCCTCCACCTCGCCTTAGCGCTAAAAAAAAAAAAAAAAA
>VXBT01003145.1:73042-90542 GCA_013400235.1 Oriolus oriolus
AAAGCCAAACACGAAGTAAAACAACTTGGGCCGCTGCCACCGAAGGCAACTTTAGAGCCCACAGCCCGGGAAGGTGGGGAAAGGGGGAGTCTCCAGACCTCAAGGGTGAAACTGAGGGAGCTCTGCCCTCCTTGCCCCCAGTTCTCTCCCTCCACGCCTGCCCAGGGAGAGGCCTCCGACGCCACGGGCTAGGCCAGGAGAGAGAAGGGAAGGCGCCTTCCCTACCCCTAGAGAGCAACAAGGCCCGAGCGGGCCCCGGCGGTACCACCGGCCTCCTCCGCGAGGGAAGGGGGAAAACCCGCCCGCAATCCGCCAGAAGGACCAGGGACGCTCGGCACGGCGAAGAGGATGCGAAACAATGCCTCAAAACTCGCCTCCTAAAGAAAATCCCAAACAACTGCACCCCAGAGGCAGCCGCTGGCTCCAGGTACCTCCTGCGCGAGAGGGCCCAACGCCGCTCCTTCCTCCCGGTCCGAAATTCCCGCACTGCCCGCGGTCCCAGGCGGCCCGCCCGCCCCGCCACCACCTCCCAGCATCGCCCGCGTCCATTGGTCCGTCGAGTGCGGCCCTCCGCCCCCGTCCCTCCCTGGTCGCAATGCCTGATGGGAAGTGTAGTCCATGGCCCCAGCAGGCGGCCTCAGGAGGACAGGACATGGACTACACTTCCCAGCAGGCACGGCGGCCCGCGATGGGCCAAGGGCTGTTTTTTAGCGTCGTGGACTCGTTTGAGTTAGAAAAGACTTTTAAGACCCGTTTTCACCGCAAAACCGTGCTCAAGTGCCACATGCACATGTTTGCGGAACATTTCCAGAGATGGTGACTCTCCCACTGCCCTGGGCAGCTTGTTCCAATGCTTCACAGCTCTTTCAGTGAAAAAATTCTGAGAGTTAAAAGAAACCTTGGTGTCTTACGCTGTGATGAGTTTGGGAAGGCCTTTGTCAAGCTGATACCACAGAATCTATTAGGTTAGGAAAGATCATCGAATTCAACGTATGACCGAACACCACCAGGTGAACTAGACCATGGCATTAAGTGCCGTGTCCAGCCTTTCCTTAAACATCTCTAGGGACAGTCATTCCTTCTCCTTTCATTGTCAGGTACAAATGTCCGCACATCCGCACCTGATCCTGCCAAGCTGTGAACTGAGAGACACGTGCAGAAGATTAAACACATGGCAGGACAGGGCATTTAGGGCACGAGGCAGGAAAATAAAAGGACAATTGTTTTGTTTTGTTAATTTACTGCGGTGTTCCAAACCTTTAAAAAGGCATTATGTTTTCATGGCCACCGTCTTCACATGCTGCAGTTTTAGAGGTAGTAAGTAGCTTCAAACAAGGAACTGTCATTCTGTAGTATGTTTGTCATGACAGTCCTTACATAGATTACCTTGAAAGACTGGCTACATTAAGAGCAATAGAAATGTATTGTTGAAATACAAGGTACTACTAGAGATGTTCAAGAATCTGAACTGTTCTGAATGTTCTAGGGTATTACTGTCCGTGGGAAAGACCAAAAGTTTGTTTGAACTAAGTGAAAAATACTACCAGACATGATAGCATTTCACTTGCATTACCTTCCTCTTTAGCATTGAATTACTGAGATCATGAAACCATTTTAAGATGCTGATAGAGAAAATTAAATGAGGAATCTATTAAATATTCCACTTCTACACATGAATCACATTTTAATTTAATAGAATGTAGTACTCGAGTTCAAAAGTAAATTATGTTCTTCACATTTCTGTTCTTCCAAAAATTACAGAATTAAATGTCTTATAATTCCAGCGTGTGTTCTCTTTCTGCAGTCTTCTTTATTTTTCTACTTTGCAAAATGAGAAGAAAAATGCTTATGCATTGCTCAAACACCCTGTCATACTGCACACAATGCTTTAAAAACACAAAAAATAATTTTAAAAAATAGCAGACAATTCCAAAATTAAAGGGGAGACTATGCCACCAGGGATACTCGATAAAAGAGTACACCTGCACTACACTCAGCTGTCCTAACTGGGAGTTGAGGACCACAGATGGGAGTAGAGATTAAGGTTACTGTACCAAAAAATCATCACGATGTTTTCTTCAAATTGCAGACCTCATGAGTGGCTAGACCACAAAAGGTTTTGCTAAAAAATGAGTCCATAAACAGTCTGAAAAAGAGCCATGGAATGATCACATTCCAAGGAGAAAGTTTTTGATTCAGTACCTTTTGTTGCCATGCACCCACAGTGCACCTGCTGTGGTGTACAGGGAATTGTATTTTCCATCATATCCACTTCTCATCCTGCAGTGGGAATATACTGACCCTAAGGGAAAAATGTGTTTACTGCAAACTTCCTTTTTGTCCTCCCATTCACATTTCACACTATTTTCCTCAGAGGAAAGAGGTTATGTAAATTATGTGAAGGTTGTGGCTTTTTTCATCTAATGTGCTTTTATTAAACTTTTAAGAGAGTAATCACTATTCTCTGAGAATAGCAGTATGGCATGCCAGAGTTGTCGTGTTTATCCATTAGTATGCATTTCAAGAGAACTTAAAGTGATCTGCCCAGTAACCTCAGAGCTTGTGTGTATTTTAGGAGACCAGTACAACATCTGATTGTGTCTGAGTGCTGTTAAAAGGTAGATAGGAACAAAAGTGGTTTTGCCAGTCTTTCCAGGTGTCTTTACAAGTTAGACTAATTTTTGTGTTTCTGGGAAGGAATTTAAGTTTTTGTTTATTAATTCCTTCAGAAGGCAGGGAATAAGAAACTATTATTTTGAATACTTCATCCATTTGATGAGACAGTTTATTTGCTCAGTACAGTTACCACATGTCTGTCTAAAAAGTTCCCCATGAGATAAAGCAGTCATCTAAGCTTTCCTCACCAAAGGAATGTACAACATTGTTTTTTGTTAGGGTCAAGTTCCTAAAGAACTTGATAAAGAATCACTTCAGCAAATAAATATTTACCCATTATTACAAATGAAGACTCAGACACAGAGATGCTGAGTAAAGTTTGTTTAGCTTGAAGTGATAAAGGAAATTTGTGACAAATCTCAAAGTAAGACCTGATTTTCTTGACTCTTAATTCTATATTATGAATTAAAAAGACATTACTATTGTGCTTTTCAAAAAATTTTTAAATTCAAAATTAAGATGCTGAGGCAGGAAAAATATTTTTAAATCTTGCTGCTCTTCTAAAATAACCTCTGTATTCATTCCCCAAGTAGTTAAATTGTTAAAAGAGAGGAATGGAATATGGGGTAGAAGAGATCCAGTGTCTACAGAGTACCCAATAATTCAGTGGAAAGGGGATGAAGTATTAGAAGAATTGATGAAAATGCTGTGGAAGAAAAGCTACTCAGTGAGATGCGTTGGAAGTTTCACTTTTTTTTTTTTCTGGCAGTTTTGTGATGCTAACAGACCCATGATTTGAAGCTGTTAAAAGAAATAATTTTAAATAAGTTGTAGCTTCTAAGACTAGGGTTTGTTTGAAGTGCATTAAATTAATCCAAATTAAAGGACTTTCATGAGTTTCTAAAGCATTTCTATGTTTTCTTTGGTCAAGGTCCAAACTCATATGCATGGGCAGTTTTTCTCTACTTGAATGACTGAATTGTCTTGACTGTGAAGTGTCTTCGCCCATCCCAGTTAGAGTGGTATTTATAGGTACAAATGCATTTTATCTGGGGGCACTGTATATCCTACACTGTAGATTCACTCACATGCACACAAACAGCAGTGCATAGAATCCAACTGTAATGATGCAAAGAACTTCTGTTTATCATCAAACATTTCATATATCCCATTACATGTGAAAGAATTATTATCTGTCCTGTTGCAGTGCAATGCTTTTTCCTGTAATGGAATTTTACTCTGCAAATTTATTTTGGTATTAAAAGGTTCCACTTTATAATGTCTATGGTTCAATCAGTGATCTAAAAGGCACTTAAATACTTTGAACAAGATACATAAAACGCTTTTATTGCAAAGCTTTGCTGTATCTACCAATTTTACCATTGATCTCTTTCCATGTAAGGCAGTTCTGGAAGCTGCCCATGCTGTATAAAATCACATGGTGGCTTTTGATCTCCAGCTGGTGATTAAAGCACATTATGGAGGTTTGAAATTTTCTTGTGGTCATTAGCATACCTCCAAACACTTCTCTGCTAAATGGTAGTGTTGTCACTACATGCTATGTAAATAAGAAACCAGAATTCTATAAACTTATTATTTGCTATTCTTTGTAGCTCAGAGGATATAGATCTCTTGAATGAGGTGAGCTTATACTTAGCTGTGGACTTACTGATCAAATAGTGATTTCTTAGGATGATTAGGATCCAGCAATATGCACAAAAGAATGAGGTTATATTTTTTAAAACCCTCTTGATGCAAACAGGGAGAGCTCTGTGCCTTGTATTCCCTATCTACAGTTCCATATTTCCCACTGCTTAAAGACATCACTATCACTTCCAAGGTCACCAAGCTGTCATATGTTTTCTACAGTGGATTTTTAAACAATGCAGTATTAACTCTTTTGCTTGAAGATAGAAAAAAGAGCATCTTTCTGCACACTTTTTGAAAATGTATTTGTGTGTTGGGAAAAATAAAGAATCACCATGTACTTGTTACTTTCTCTAGCAATCTCTTCCTTTCTTTTCACAGAAAAAAATGAGTGTGCCAGCTTTATATATTTATCTTTCACTTTATTATATTACATTGCGTGTTATTTGTGTATTTTTACCATCTATGCCTTGCCAAGAAGCAAAGTTTACTGAATGTTACCTGGACACAGAAGAAAACTGGACACTTGTTCAAAGATATTACAGTCAGTAAATACCAAATAAGTTCCAAAGCCCTGTTAGTTGTTCTACCCTGTCTCCTCGCTCCCCGAAATAGAACAAATATAGGTAACCTGGTTTCTGACAAGTTAGTGGTTACAGGCTGTTAAAAGGGAATAAAATCTGGGTCGAGGGAAGAATACTGGCCTGGAATGGATTTTGCAGTTGTAAGGGACACATTTGAAAGGACAGTAAAACTTGTGGAAGAGATGTGCAGGCAAAATACCAAGGTCAGCAGATACCAGCAGACCCATGAAGGAACACTGTTTTGAGTCTACTATACTGTGTGGCACCTTGAATTATTTGAATCTAGGAAATAATAATTTCTCATCTCTGCATTTATCCATCAGTTTCATGAGAGAGAGCACTACAAATTTATCATTTAGGTAATATTTTTATTTCTAAACAACATGCTAAAAAACCCAAGATCTTTTATAAGACTGGGGACAGCAATTTTTGTCTGAGGAGCATGTAGTTCAGAGAAAAAAAAAAACAACAAAAAGCTGATTAAAATTAGCATATTTCATCCTTTTTTAATATCAAAAGTTAATCTATATTCATATAAATAGGTTTTTGATGAATTAATTGTCTCATACAAACTTTCTTTGAGGAAGTAAAAGGGGCAGAAGTCAGACTGTCTCCGTGGAAGGAGATGTGATGCAATGAAAATTAAAAATAAACCAATGCAATTCATTACAATTCATACTTTTCTGTCTTCTGGCAAGCTTTATTATACAGAAGTAGCTGTCTGGAGAAGAAAAAGTACTTACAGAACTTCTGTTCTATTCTTGAGCATAGCATGGAATCCTTCCTGTCATGCTGCTGTACTGCATAGTTTTGGTGTTCATGACCATGCTAATCTACATAAAATTTACATGACAAGTAACAAAATATATGATTTGCATAAGAACTGGTTTTCCCCAATCTCAAATGGCACTAAGAAACTCTAAAAAAATGCTACCACTAGGTGTCTCATTGGTTTCAATGCACTCCAACCTAAGAGCAAGAAATGCTCAACAAAATTTAACAAAAATAAAGTTAATTACCACTGACATTCCCTCCTTCGTTACACCAGCACACCCTGAATTTAATCACATGCATTATTGTAATCAAGCTGTCAATCAGGTTTAGAAATATTTCAATTATTGACATAATTACAGCAGAATCCCTACAACCCATCTAGAACATAGGTATGGCAAGAATGATATTGTGTTACAAAATGTGATCTGACAAAAAGAAAATTGATGCTTCTGTGCAAAAAATGAAGAAACACTGAACTGCTAAAGCATTTACCCTGGAAATGTGTTGCATTGGGTAGATTGTCAAGAGTTAATATAACTGCCTGCCCATTCACTGTTCCTGTGCTTTAAATGCTTAAATGTTGTCTCTGTCTTTTTTATTTTTGTTTAAAAATGTATAGCTTTAATTTTCTTCATTGGAACCAACTGTACGGAGAACTTTTTTGCTTTTAGGCTTACAGCAAAAGATTTAGAGAAACAATCAGAGGAGAAAGGAGATGCCAAAGAGAGACTCGGGCTGATGTTGATATTCCTCTGAGACAACCCCATCTCTAAAAAGCTGCAAAGCCAGTGGGCCATTTCATTGGCATTTGCAAACAGCTCATTGATAAGACATCCATAGCATATAGTGATAGTTTTTTCAAGAATTTCATGTTCCTGCTTTTTGATGAATGGTGGAGGATTTTGAAATGTTATCTTGTTAACATTTCAAAACATACGAGATGAAAGTAGAGGTGGAAGGCTCTTTAGATGGGGATCCATCTGTCACCAATTACAAGGGTTCCCCTGAACACATATGTTGCAAACTTCAGCCTGGCTCAGGTGAGTGTTAGGCAGACTGAGTCTCTCTCAATTTTGGGACAGCAGTTTGTGTTTTAACCAAGAATGTAATTTTTACCATCTGATGACTATTTCATGGCCTCTGTGAATGAGTTTGCAGACCCCAGCCTGATTTTATGTAGACAGATGTCCCCCTTCACAAAAACAACTGTCACAATTGGCAATAGTTTTCACACGTGCTGGCAACAGCACCGGCTAGGATGAGTGGGAGACAGGAGAGGATCCTCGTGGCTACACAGAGGCAGGTGAGGATGGCGGATGTTTGCAGTCCCACCGACTGTGCTGCATTTTCCATGTATGGTACAATTAGTGCAGGGATCTTCTGTGTGACCATTGCTCTTTGCTTTAAAAGCCACTTGTTCGGATATTTGTAGACAGGTATTCCACTAGAATAACTTGATGCATATGTGCTTGGATAACTTGGGACAACCTCTTGTCTGATAAGAAATCAATAATTGCTTTTTTCCCCATGGCAGGTGGGGGAAATTGCAAATGCATTTTTCACTGGAGAGTTGTGCAAGGCTTTTAAGAAGCTGCAGAAACACACATGTAGCTTCACACACAATCTCAGCACTTTTCCAACCTCGACTTCAGGAGACACACTGTAACTCTGCTCCTTCTCTCCATCTTCTTTCTGTCCTCAGGGTCTCATTTGCTTATTTTCCATATCGCTGGCATTGGCCCTGTTATTCAGTGAACTACTGTTTTACTTGAGTATTATCTCACCTCCTAAGACCTCTGTTTTTAAGATCTGTTTTTTCAAGTTGAGTTGCTGTATTTTCATGCAGACATCTGCTGAAAGCATTGAATTAATTAATATAGTAGCAGCAACTAGGAAAACATGATAATCAGTTTTGTCCTCTGCCACAGTGAAATTACCAGGGCAGAGAAAAAATTTGTGTAGAATCTGATGGGCTCTCTGTTTCATGATTTCTTATTGGGACAGTAGGTTAAACTTCTGCTTTTTCCTTCCATTCCTCCACCCTCTTTCCCTTCACATACTTGAACCTGACTCCATCCACACATATGAAAGATCACCTTGCATATTTCATGGTGGAAGTGAGGAGTTCTGCATTCCCTGCAGACTGGTTGCTTTTCAACAGGAGATGCTGAGCTTTGTCCCTCTCCAGCTGCCTATAGCTCATATTCAGTTGAAGCATACTAGGAAGAAACTATTTACCATCTATTGTTGAAACAGGTAATTTTTTCAGTAATGACGTGTCTTTGAAGATATTTAAATGGTATTAAACCTACACCAATGATATAAATAAAGAAGCAAGTTCAGCAGTTTTTATGACACTGTATACTTGACAGTATTCTAAACTGTCCACTAAACATTTTTCATTCTCCCTGGAATATCAACATACTGACTTCAATATTTCTGTCAGTGTTCTTTTACTTGCTAATAATCAAATTGAGGCCATCAACCTTTTCATTTAGAACTACTTGCTCCAAAAAGTAAGCACAGCCATTTGAAACAATTTTGTAGCTATGTCAGATGGAATGTAAGTTCTAAATTGTTGAATTGTAAGGCTGCCACCTCGTAAACATATTATAATGTATATTGGTCTATTTTGGTGAACAGCTGAATAATAATGTACTTTAAAAACAGTTTGAAATGCATCTTCTAAGATATAAAGCAGAGAGGATGACTAATATGAGAACATGGCATTTCACAGCAAACCTAATGAAAGCTTGTGAAAACTACAGTATCTCATCACCACACTGGCTACATTGGCTGCAATACAGTCAATACTATATTGACTGCTAGAAGAGCTATAAGTATAAAGCATTCCATCTCTCCTGATGAAAGTAACTGAGCTGGGTCAAAATTGATGGGTAAAAGAATAAATATTCCAGCTTCATGAATTTTATATAACTTATTCTTGAATATTTCTTAGAATTGTGTCCCGTCTCCTTGACCAAAGTAAACTTCGCTTTTCCTTCATTTTCAAAGAGCCTTTTGAGAATGATCATTAAAGTAGGAGCATATTTTTAATACATAATTTATCTGCAGAGCCCCAAAATAGAGCCTGCTTTGCCTGAATTTCTAGTTGTGAAAACTTGAGAGGGTACAACTACTTTTAAAAGGAGTGGATTGCCTGACCAGGTGTTTTACCCTTTTTATTAAGTTATTTATTTAAAGTTGATAATGTTTCCTGAGTGCTTGCTCTTTACGTGGCTTTATAGTGTTTGTGCAAGAGACAGCCTTCTAAACAGAGGGACAGTTCCGCCTGGCTCAGGCGTGGAATCATCGGTGCTGTTTGCTCAACCCTGCACGCAGACAGAGCTGAATTATCCCAAAGTGCACATGCTGTCTCTCTCCTGCTCGTGTAGAATGTTATTCAAGCACTTGTTTGGGGATGAAAAGCTCCCTTCCTGTAGTCAGCTATCATGGAGTACCTATTCAACATAAATGCTGCATTGCCTCTCACTCTTAATCAAGACCCCATGGTATGGCACTCAGCACAGAGGACCAGCACTCACACCCCAGGCATCAAAAAACAAACACAACTGTTACAGAAATTAAAAAAAAAAAAAAAAAAAAACAGGAGAAAGAAAGGAACCCCCACAAAANCAAACAATGTAACCTATATAACCAGAAACAGTATAGTGCTATATAACCAGCTAAAGATACACTTGCTGCCACTTCAGCACTGATATCTGTGTTCTGTTGTTTAGATTAAGCTCAAAATGTAATTGTTTAGTGACCAATTTTGGTGTCATACGAAAGAGAGAAAGGCTATGTTTGGGAATGCTTAGAATGAGGTGCAAGAAAATTTTCTCATTTAAAAAGAATTGAAAGGGGAAATCATATGCATGGAAGTTTGCCATTTCTGTATGCAATTGGTCAGATAGGATACATAACCTTTTCCTGCAAATGTTGTTTGTCACATCTCTTGAATTGCCAGAGCATCTGCTGGAAGTAATAAATCTATCATCCTAGAATCACAAAGGTGAATGGAAGGAAGAGGTATGCATGTGTAGGTGTGTGCCTTCCTAGGGATATCCTAAAAATCATTTGTACCTGATCTTTAGAACAAGCCAGTTGTGAAAAATTAATTCACATAACAGGTATAATATACTGGCTAGAGGTATCTGAAGTTTTATTACTGATTAAGATTCTAATTTATTATGTATAATAATCTTTAGTTACCAAACGCTCAAAAGATGGAAGCATAAAAGACTGGAAGGACATATGGATAATTTTCTTCATAGAATGACATATTTAACTCACAGCCTCAAGGTTGTTGGTTTATTTTTCCCCCAATTGAAAGCTAAGCATAAGGTAAGGGATGCAGATTTATTATAAAGCAACTGAAAAGTTCCTTGTGAAACACCATTTTTAGATGAAGGGGTTTTTTAAAAATTAACAACATAGCATAATGCAAATCAACCTGTGTGCCCTTATGTGGTCATTTTTGCCAGGGCAATATGAGCCTGGATTGAACATGAATCATTAAAGGTGTGGTCTAACAGTGTTTTATTCACCTTTGATGCATTGTGAGTTTATATTTCACATCAATAATAAGCTGCAAAACCTTTCAGGGTACTAATAAACAAAACAGAGCATTAAAATAGTCTTGTGCCCTACTGTACAGTGACAGAGGAAATAACATTTAAAAAAAAGTGAAAATCATCACGAGAAATATACACACAGAAACATTCAGAAAACTCATAGGAGATGTTCCAAGAAAGAACCAGAAGGGACATTTGCCTAGGAATAAAAGAAGCCTGGGGATTTAACAGATGAGTGACAGAGATGACAGCAGGTAGGAGTGGGCAGCTGAGGGGTTTGGTCTGGTGGCAAGGAGAAGAGAATTGCACCTGGTGTTCTGGGCACAGAAGTTGTTGGGAAAGAGATAAAGCACAAAGAGGGCAGAGAGTCCAGACAGAAGAGGGCAAGGAGAACAAAATTGGAGTTACTGGAGAGAAGACATGGCCAACTGGAAAACCTTTTCAAATCAGCACAGATTGTAAAGGAAAGGACAAGCAGAGGCAGGAGGAGGAAAAAGAAGACATGACTCTTGCAAACATATCCGCTACTCTAGTAAGTAAGATTTTTCCAGCTGAGGAAAGAGAGAAACTGAAGCAGACAAGGCAGCAGGTAGAAGATACTTGCCAACTTCAAGTTTCCCAGCCAAATTTGTTTAGCATGGTCACACATGCTACTCTTGGCACCTGCCAAGTTGACCATTTATAATGGTTCAGAATTTTACTTTTTCCCTTTTCATTGCTTGAAATGATCCTGGGTCACTTGCATCAAAATGTAGTTTAGAATGTTATAGGATGAGTATCTGGAAAAATGTGAATTGTACAAGTAAAATTAGGTATGCATTAAGGAGCAGCTTTTTGCCTGCTACAATTCAGCTCTGCCAATGCACTTCAGGCTTGACTTGCAATACCCTGCATAAAAATCAGTGCTGTCTCTCTTCAGAGTGGTGACTCAGTCATGCTGAACTATGCCACCTCTGTGGCAGAATATAGTCTATTGTATCTGTTTTATAACCCTTATGACTCAGAATCCAACACAGTTATCACAAAAAACAGAGCAGCTCCAAAAGCATATTTATAATGCAGACAATTTGATACATCATCATTCAAAGTGCAGTTGAAATTTCAGGCTGGTACAGCAAACTATATCTTAAATAAAGAGTTGCATTACTAGCAAGCTGCATCATGTTTTTCAAGATCCATGGCAGGGGACAGAAAAGGTTGAGTTTGGCTTCTTTCTCCTGCCATCATTACTAACCAAAACACATAGGACTGGACAGCTCAGGGACCTGAAGCATGGGTAGTTTTACTTTCTAATCTTGGGCTGGATCAGAGCTATTGACCTGTATTAAGACTGGTAAAAAACCAATGATTGCCAACTTAGGTAAGCAACTGCAAATAGTGTGGTTGTTTCGGTAGAGTTCCTAGAGAAAAGCAGGGTGCAAATAACAAAAACCAGCCCTATCTATCTGTTTTGAAGTCATTATTGCAGACTGAAGAGCAGCAAACCGTTAGAGTTTGTCAGAACAGGGGACTATTCTGAAGTGTCTCTCTGCTTTTTGGTTTAATTTCACACACAGACACGTGTTCCAACATGCACCTAACTTGGTCCCTGTTTAAGCCAGTGGTAAAGAGCAGCCACGACATGTTTCTTACCAAGTCCATGGGCAAGCAAATTTTGAGCTACCAAGTTAGTGTTTACCTACTGTTCTTGATTCTTTAGTATCAAAAAGCAAAGTCAGCTGTCCAATGCCATTTTTGCTCTCCATGGAGAAGAATTTATATTCATCTTTTACAGGAGGCTTTGAAAATGGCATTACAGAATTTTAGATAAAGGAAACTTCACAGTTCACAATAACATGACCATCATGACTGCTCTGATCTTCATACCTTTAGCAAAATATGTTTGGATCCTCCTTGAGAAGTAGCTTCTTCACAAACTGAATAACTGAATTTAACTTATACTGCTAACAGAGATTTCTTTTGTGACACATTGAGCCATCCAGTGGCACAGGCTGAAAAGACTCCTACATATACTTGTTAATGCATTACTCCGGCGCCTTTCTTTATATCAGAGATGTATCAGTGATTACAAAAAAAAAAAAAAAAGAAAAAAACCAAATCCAAAACAAAGCAACCCCCCCCCAAAAAAACCCCCAAGCAAACAAACATAAAAAAACAACAAGAAAATATCTGTTTAGTGATAACTGCAAAGACCTAAAGGTAATGAGCATTTCTATTCATTTATGGTCAGACAGAAGTAGTCTCTTGACATTAATTTAATAGAGAAGGGAGATAGGAAAAAAAGAAAGAAACAGTGAAAATTTCCAAAAAGTAAAAGTTTAAAATTCTGGATTTAGGCTGCATATCTCCCCTCAAGTCACTTCTTTACAATCTATGCTTTTCCAGGTAGAATAGTTAAAATCAGATCACAGTGTTTGGTCACCTGCAAATTCTTGTCATAACAGTTTGAGTTCATTAATTTACCCTAGATCACCTCACTTTTGTCAATACCATAGTCTTGTGATTGCAAAACAATACTTTAGTATTTGAAACAGAAAGAGATAAGTATCTGTACACAGAAGCGGAGACCCAGCCATTGAGGGCTTAAATGAGCAACTAATTAAGTATAGTGTGAATTTTTTATTATTTTTATTTTTTTTAAATTGTGAGAAATTAAATGCTGAATAATGGTGCTATAGGAGTAGTTGGTAGAGCTCGGCTTAGTGTGGGCAATGAAGAAAGATTATTAACAAATAAAATAGGGAGCACCTCAGGGGACACGCCTACAGACAGTCTGTCACCCACTGCTTTTAACATTTCACTTCAAAATTTAATTAAATATCAATTTCTGAATGCCTAAATAAAACCAGCCTCTTTCCATTGCACCAACATGCATCAGCTTTTAGTGATAAATTTAAGGCTGTAGCAACATTTCTCTTCCTAAATTTTAGGGGGAAAGAATAACAACAGAAGAATAGCCCGAAATGACATTCCGGGTTGTAGCAACCAACAAACCAGCCAACAAAAGTAAACAATGTTAATACCAATATTTAACTCATTACTGATGCACTGGAAACAGTAGTAAGGCCTGATAAAAAAATGTGTAAGAAGCAACATTTTTTCTCACTAACTTCGGAAAGAACAGGACTGGTGTCCCTGGTTAATAAGGAAATGCTTCATTGATCACAAGAACAATGTGAGTCTTCTATCATTCTAGTAAAATTTATGACATGTAAGTCAGTAAGAACTATTGTAGACTTCATGGGACTCCCTACTGTCAAATAGATCATTTCAGAATCTGGGTATAGCTACTTTAGCACGTCATAAAGAATGAAAAGTGTTCTCTTCTGGAAACAAACTAAGCACTAGTCAGTGTTTCCCTTTCTCAAGTAACTGCAGCAAGTCAGTTCAGTGTCCAGATGATGGAGCAGGTGTACTCCATGTCACAATGTACAGTCTTGATGTCTGTTTTCTTACTGAGGCAACCAGTGCTTGGAAGAGACCAGTAGCATAGATCACATCAGGATTTCAAGTTTTTGTCTGTGAAAAAATAAACATAGCTACATCTTTTTGAAGGAATTGTTAGCTACTCGGAAATACGAACTGTTGTGCAAATGTGGGAGCTGCCTTCATTACTGCTGTCATTGCATTTTTCACTAGGGATTTATTGGACCAGCAGTTCCTATGCTTCACAAATAATTCAACACAGTTGTAGTAGGCTTAGCTGTGTTCTGCAGCAGGTGGGCAGGATGAGACTGTAAACCATCTGTCCATTCATCTATCTTAGACACGTATCTCCCTATTTCAATAATACTCAAAAATCATTTCATTAGATGACTGATAAAATCATCTCCATTTATACATGGGGAATGAAAGGCCTGGGGTGCTTCCATGTTTCCTTCAGACTGGGGGTCAAGTCTGTATTGTCTATTCCTTTTGCAGTAGTGCTCCACTCACTGGACAGTCTTCCTTCATCCTCTGCAGCATCTTTCCCTATCTGAGGCTCCCTATTTACCTCTTTGTGTGGGCTGCACACAGAGTGAGTCAGTTTACAAAGAGAGTTTGCTCTCTTCATGTTAATTCACTTTATTCTGGCTATTCAGCATATAAGGTGTTCATAGATATCTTAATGTAAATGGACTGATCCAGTCTCCAAGTTTCATGGTTGCACTATTCACATATCAGTGTAATCCTACCATTACCCCGAGTATTGCAGTGAACTACACTTAAGTAGCGTACAATATCCTGGGGTGATGTTAACTGTGGACTGTGTCAATCTAAAGTGAAACATCAGGGGGTTCATGTTCCCTCCAGCATGGGAAAGGACAATTTTGCACAAGGTTGTTGAGCTCGTGTCAAAGAGCAGATAGCTGTTCCAGCAGTGGGAGGAGTGGCTGCATGAACGAGATCCAAGGGCAGGCAACTGCTCCCTGGAGCTGCAGAATCTGAGACTGGGGCTGAAGCACCCTCCTACTGCAAGGGCTGGTGGAGCTGTGTTGAGGCTGCTGGTACAAACAGCCCTGAAAACTGTGACTGTGCAGCTGAGAACCCTTCCCATGCCTCTGCAGAAGAGAGCTTCTAAGGGCTAAGAATCCTACGCTTTTTTACAAATTTTAAATTTTAAATTATCACCAATATTCCCTATCTGTTTTGAAAGCAGTAACACCTGGGCAAAAGGAGCATCTTTTCAGTAATGCTTACTGTCAAGTACACATTCATACAAAGAATTGCAAAATTTCCACATGGACCTGTACATGTTTGGGCAAGGTCTAACCAGGGAGGCATCCTGTCTGCAGGCAGCTGACTGTGCAATCGGAACAGGAGCAGTCAGCTGAGAAGCTGCACCTCCTCCGATTAGTAGTGCCTGATACGACCCTGTTCCTGAGCAGATCAGCAGTGCACGTTGTGTCTCTGCCTTTCCCATAGACACTGTTGATGTGCTAAGGCGAGGAACATGTATGTCTTATTTGCTAGAAACCTTGCAAACAGAGAAATGATTAAACTGCAGAGGATAGGCACTAGGCTCAGCCCCACAACCCTGTTAATTGCTTAATATGGCATCGTGTGTAACAGATTCTCTCTGCCATGGTAAGGGGCTCCTTGCTGGGCACTTAGCCCAGTAGCAAACACAAGCTGGTTCAGCTTTGCAGGGCCCGTGGTACAGTGCAGGGGGGCTTCGAAGTCTTCAGAGAGATTGCTTCCAAACAAAGTTTCTGCCTGTATTCTGAACCAGAGGGAGTTTTCTGATGGGAATTCCTGTGGATAGAAGGGGCTGCATGTTCTCAAATGGACAGCAGACAGCAATAGCCCATTCATGCTCTGTGACAGCAGTTGTGGTCGCAGCATTGAATCAATCTCTAAATTGTGAGACACTCTGAGGGTGCAGACCCTACCGCTGGCAGCACCTGGGGCCACTTTAAGGCCTATGTTGTACTTAAACCTGAGCAACCTGCTACTGCCGAGTAAGACCTGTCACCTGGTGCAGACTATTACCACATTTCCTTGATGTCTTCCTTAGCCATTGCCCAGACCGTTCACTATACATGCAGAAATCGAGGCACCTTCACGCAGTGTAAAACGCCTTTATTTTGGCAGTAGAGCAACAGAGCTTTGTGGTTCTCAAAGCAGAATAAACACACCATGTTAGTGGAGAAGCCAACAGAATGACTCCGGGGCTGACAGTGCATCCGGAGCTGCGTTCCCTGAGAAGGCAGGAGGGCTCTCTGTGAGGTGCAAAGCCCCCACATCCACACACAAACCCGAATCCACGCATAAGAACGAGGGGGATGAAGAGTGTGGTGCGCACCCCGACCCTGCCGGAGCCTTGCCGAGTGCTGCCCTCCGTGCGGCCGGGCTGCAGCCCGCGGCTGCATCGCTGCAAACACTGCATCCTCCTGCTGGGAGCGTGCTGCTTCTGCTGCCGGGCTTGGGACTGAAGCGAAATTAAATTAAACTCTCTTCTTCCTAGCGAACGGGGAGGTGAGGCAAACTTCGAGCTGGAAATTGGATATCACGCACAGCTCTTGCTTGCGGATGTGTTACGCACAGGCACACACAGGCAAAGTCACACTCACCTGGGGGTCACGCAGCAGTAACACCGACACTCCATCTGCTTACCAAGAAAGCCAACATAGTGTTAAAAAGCAGCCAGGATGCTTAGACCAGATTGGACTTTAGACAGGAAATTATCTTTTCAAATTTTGGTTGAACGATAAGAAGCTTTTAAAACTAAAGAAATGAATGATGTATGCAAAGCTGTACTTGAAATGATTCTGGTGTTGCAAATTGCCATGCTCTTACTGTGGAGCTGATGAAAATAAATGAAGCTCTGCGTTGCTGGGCTTTTTCCTCCCCCTTCTAATAAATGAAATGAAAAAGCCCCATTATTGAGCCACCTGCTTCAAATTCCTAATTGTGGTAACTGAATTCTGAAATTATTTGTTAGCTGTGTAATATCACAGGCATTAAAAATACTGAGAGGCTATTAAGTTCTTTAAAGCCCAGCACTGGATAAAAAGGTGCAGCTATCTTCACATTTTTATTTCCATGAAATAACTTTTCCAGTAGAGAAATATGTTCAAATCCTACAAGTGCATCCTGAAAAAAGCCCTGGTAATTTACCAGTTAGAGAAGCTGCAGTGTAAAGACCCAGGAGAGGTCCACTGGCATATTTAAATATTTTTTAAATAGTGCTGTATGCCATTCTGTTCGTATTTTTCTAGCATATAAATATAAATGTTTCAGAAGACAATAGAAATTGCATGAAATATAAATGTAATATTTCTAATGAGCAGGTGAGTGTGTACACATATGTACCTCTGAAGTGTCTATAATAATGGAATCTTGCAGTATGCCTGAACTATTGCTGCATGTGTGTATAAAGCATCACATTTAATTCCTAAATTTCAGTTTCTCATTTTAATAATGTTCCAACTTAGATATCTATATAGATATTTTTTACAAATAAAAAAGATAATTATCAGAACAAGCTAGAAAGGGTTGTTCTTGAAATATTTTTTTAATAGAAATAATTTTTCTAGTTCTACAAAACTCATTGTTTTGTTCTTTTTAATGTGAAAGGACTGCAATCTGTTAAACAGATCTTTTGCAAAAAGTTGTTCCACACATATCCTATATGGCCATTTTTTTTCCCCACGAATACAAATATGGATAATACAAATAGATATACACACACAAATTTCTAGACAAGATGCAAGCATTTCTCTTAGATTAACTTCTAATATATAAAATCTCAGCACAGAAATGAGTAAAGGGTTAAAATAACAATCTCAGAATTCAAGTCAGCTGTGACAATATTCAGCA
>VXBT01003145.1:95542-219981 GCA_013400235.1 Oriolus oriolus
TAAGATTTACCTTGTCACAAAACCTCCCAGTGTTTCTCCCAGTTTCCAGCTACCTATATAGTTAATCAAGCAATAATTGATCTGTAATAAAGCCACTAGGCAGGCTGCAATATGATCAGAGTGAGACTTTCTGCTGAGGAAGACTGTTCTGTCCTGGGATAAAGGTTCTTCATCGTAACCCAGAATGGTTATGTCCATTTCACACACCATTCATCCGGGGTGCTGTTGGCTGTGTGATTGAAGAGATGCATGGCTCTCACTCCTCAAGAGGTATTTCTTCATACAGAGGAACATTACTCAGTTGAGGATTTACAGATCAAAGCCAGAGCCTGAGCTGATGCCAACCACAGTCCTACAGAAAAGAGTGATAGTACAGAGCCCTGCTACATGTTCCATGCTTGTCCTGGTGGAGACTTGAGCCACTGTATTCTGCAGTGCCATAATCTCTGTGTTGCTACTTCATTTAGCTTTGCATACAATGAATCAAAGTAATTCACTTCAGATTTGATAGACTAGTTTCAGTGGCCGTATCTTCATCCACAGTGGAAGAGGTGCAGCCTTTTGGCAATGTTCTGGGTATGTCTGTATGGCACATGTCCTAGTGCTGCTGCCCTATGGGCACTCCCAACAGCACAGTCCTGCACATGAGCTAAGGGAGTCCAGAAAAGAATGCAGTATAGTGGTATAGTGTGTATAAATATATATATGCCAGGAATAGTTCAGAACTGTACTCACCAGAGTCCACTGAAGCATTTGGCCTGAACCCCTGTGTGGAGGGTCTGGTTAACCCTCACAGAGCTCTTCCACTCCAGCTAGCTGCATAAACAGATTAGCAACACTTTGTGGCCAGCTTGGCAGAAGTTGCAGAGATGGAGCAATGTAGTACAAATGTCTGAGATCTGACATTTTTACTACAACTAAAAGACAGAGATCAAGAAGTGACAAACACGCAACAGTCAAAAAAAGCTTGGGACAAGAGCAGAGCATAGAAGGAGCTGCAAGAGATGGACTGAAAGTTATTTGAAAGCCGATATTTCTAGTGGTATTTTATTTTTGTGAGATATAAATGGAGCCTGACGTTTTAGAATACACTGTGACAGTAATGGCTGTCAGAGTATGCAGCTATTTTCAATCTATCAGACCCCCGTAGCATCTGTGACTAGTTTAAAAGGCCCGCTGTAAAGTGGGACACTGTGATGAATGGGTGTCACTTATGAAATGGTGGACTAGCCCTGAGAAATTATGTGATAGCAGAGGCTTGTGCCAAAGAATCACTGATGAGTAAAGGGTTGTTTTCTTTGTTGAACTGTCACTTGCTCCAGCATCCCTCTGGGACACAGAGGCAAGTCTACCTCCTCATGAAATAGCCTTTTTTCAAATACTTCCCAGAACTCATAAAGAGCATTACTTTTAACAAAATGCTCAATGATATTGAAAGCAGGAAGCCTGATTCTCCTTATGCTGGGTTGAGCCTTAGGACTAAAGCAACAACACAAAACAATTTGTCTGGTTTGTAAACTGAGAACATTTTCCATGTGACTGACTGGAACAGGAAGCACATGTTGAGAGCCCCCAAGTACCATTTCCGCAGAAGGATTCTGTTCACTGCAATGAGACCTTTAAAAAATATCCAAGATGTGAAAAGATATTTGAGAAATTTTCATGAAGAATTTTTAGTACCCTCTGCTGTAATAAGCAGAAGGTGTTTAATAAACATGATATGCAGCAGTTGCTAAGCAGAATCTGATTTATGTACAGTAGCAGTTAGAAGCAACTACACATCAGGGTTGTACACTTTATTTGACTGTGAATTCTGATTTTCTGATGGAAGCAATTCTGCTGAACTTTATTTATAATCAGCTTACAACATGGGTAGCAGTATTATAAATGCTTCTCAAACTGCATAGCAAATCTTGTTGTCTTCTTGGGCAAATAATCATGAGCTTTAATTGTAATACAGGTCATTTTCAAGGGTATAACACTTTCCAAACCCTTCTGATATTTGAAATCATACAGCATTTTAAAACAGAATGCATGTCAACTCGGTGTACCTGAGATGGCATGGCATCTGCTCAGTACATATATTTCAAAACAAATTGTCCCTAATTTTTAATTCTCCCCATTAAATTAACTATTAAAATTCAATGGATTCCTGTATGGATTCCATTTGGGTTTGTGCAAGTGAAGAAGAAGAAGCCAGGAGCCCTAGCCTCTGCCACCAGTGTAAACGGAGCAGAGTTTCCACACCAACATAAACCTGTTAGCTGCGTATCAGGGAAACAGAGATCAGAGCCTGACCCAGAAAGAGAGCAAGGCACAGAAATACAGACTCACTTAGTGGTGCTCAAGAATCAAACATACCTTTTGTCTATAGACAGAACAAAAATGAGGATGTAAGCTGTGCCTCATATGGTATTACATGATTACAGTGCTCTGTCCTTATCTCATTAGAAGTCAGTAAAATCAGTGGAATAGTGTTTGCTTGCATCAGATGAAAAACTTGCCAAAGAGAAAGTAGAAATAGTATAGGGAAGTCTCCAAACCTCTCTTCCCCTTCCACTTCTCTTTCCATTTCCCTTTTCCTTCCTCAATATATTAGAAATATTAAAATTGAGACTTAATAGAGCCCCACAATGAATTTTCAGTGCCAGCAAGTGGATAATGATAGTCATATCACTCAAGTCAAACAGACAAAAGAATCCTGCTTTAGAATGGTTCCTGAACCCAGTGAAAACGTTTCTGTGCGTGAATCTGTCTGCCACACTGGAAGTAAAGAAGCAACAGAACCCTGTCAAGGAATAAACTTTACTTTTATCTGAATTAATCTGATGTTATCAGATGGCTATCATAATAATATGATATATATATATATATGCTTTTTTACCCTTCTAAACAGTCTGATCTTTTTTTAGTTTCTTTCCATTCATAAGATTCCCCAAATTATCCAAGTAGGGCAGTCCTGTAAGCTATTTGATGCACAGACCCTAGCATGCCAAACTCTCCCATTGAGGGACTATTCAAAGAGCAAGAGCTCTGCTGCAGAGCACTTGCACACTGCTATTTCTCATATGCACAACACGATATGCACAGAAATAAAAGTGAAGGGGCTTCAGCAGACAGAACAAGAGAGAGTGGAAAGGATTCTTGCCTGAAGTGAGGTGGGGTTGGATCTTACGTCCTTGACCAAGTGTTCTGTTCTCCTCTGTAGATGCAGAAATTTGGATGTTCCCTGCATCATGCAGGTTCCAGGAAAATTTATAATAATGCAATAACATGAATAAATACACCCATGGCCATGGGAGAAGAGCACTCCAGTCTAAACCCAGCCAGACCTGACTCTGGCACATGCAAAGGTATCACAAAAGCCCTCTCTGCCAAAGGATACCTGAGCTACACCAGTGCTGCCACACTGTTCAGGAGCCAGAGAAGGGTCTGCCCCATATTTTTCCTAGAAATTCAAGAATCAAAGGATATTTATTTCTAGAGCAAATTTTTTTCCCTGTCCAAATCTGCAGAATGAATGCTGATGAGGAACCCTCCTTCTTGCACATGCAAGGTGCGCTGCTGTTCCACCTGTACACACACAGTGCAGCCCTCCCTGTTGGTGTCCCACACCAAGACACATCCGGCACTACAGGACATAGTAGCCATGCATAACCTTCAAAGTCCACTTTGTTTACAGTGTTAATGTGTTATGTCAAGCTAAGTTCTCACCCTTTTTCCTACCAGCCTGGTCTGTGAGGTTTGTATTTCCCTCTCTCAATCAATAATTGCTTAAGTAGCAAATAGAGTTCCCATCCCCCAGCACTAATAGACCGTCATGCAGTCAGGAAGCATCAAAATGAACCCTCAGTTACCACTGTGCACCCTGTTTAATGTATGCATTTTTATGGCCTCTGATGTATATGGTTCCATTACTGTCTATGAATGCACAGTACTGGAGCTAGTTAATGTATTATTTATTTTATTACCCCTTTGTATAAGCTGGTATTTGCAATTTGGAATTTTATATACTTTGGTTCTATAATGGTTTCATAATGTGTACACAGCTCAATAATTAAAAAAATATATCTTACCATCTCACCTCCAGAGCCAAGTGTGTTTGTGCTGCTAACTGCACGTTCCGGCCAGCACCGGTCCCGCACCGTCTGCCAGTCCCTCTGCTCCTGGCCCCCAAAGCCTTGCCAGTCCCACTGTCAGGACACAGCCCTCACCTCGCCCTGAGAAATGCAGCACCATTCTGTTCTTTCTCTCTGGGACCAGAGGGAATTTTTTTAGAATTTTAGAGTTTTCAGATTTTTAGACCTGATGCATGGCTGTCTGGCATGTCGCCTTCATTTCCAAGGATCGAGCCCCATGAGCACAAGGGCTGCTTGTCTGCCCCAGGCTCAGCCCCATGCAGGATTTCACCTGAGTAGCAGCAGAGGCAGTTTCCCTCACCAGCAAAGTGAGTTCCTGCCAGTACAAGCCATCATGCAGCACACTGGGCAGCAGGAGGGACTGAAAAGAGGCGATTTCTCTCTCCTGACAGGGTGATCAGCATGTCCTACATCCAGTCCGGCTGCCCAGTCCTAGCCTGGGTGTCCTGCAGCACTGCTGATTCTCCTGCTGGCTCATGATGAGGAGCTTGTCACTCCTCCAAACAGCCTGGAAGTTCACTTTCAAAAATTTACAGCCATATCCCTTCAGATATCACAGCCTTGCTGCACAGCTGTGGTTATGGATTTGATTAAGTACTTTCTGCCTGGTTCAAATTTTCAAGCTAAACTATGACCTGTCTAAATACATATGTATAAGAAAGCATAGCACACTATTACTTTCTATCTTCCTCCTCATGGATGCCAGCCAAACCACACGGCACCTGCAAAGAAACCCTTTGGTTTCAGTACTGGGTGTGCAAAATGCCTCTTGGCCACCACAAAGGGTCTCTACCCGTTCCTTGGCTGGTAGAGGTCCTGCCCTTAAACCAGCTTGTCCACTGGACAGGAAGATAAATGTTGGGGGTTGCTTGATTGTGCCTCCCTGCAGCAGCACAAGCACATGTTGGTTTTGGCTAAAAAGGCACCAGGAATTCAAGGTCTGCAGAGGATAGTGTCTTAATGCTGCTGGGAGCAGCTGGAGGCATTGTGAGGCTCTGTGACAACATATGGGGGGGAAAAGAGAGAAGTTATTGTGCAGAAGTAATTGTGGCCAGAGAAGAGAGGAGTAAGAATATATGACAGGAACAGCTCTGCAGGCACTCAGGTCAGTGAAGAAGTGGGAGGAGGGGCTCCAGGTGCTGGAGTATGCTTCTCCTGCAGTCCATGATGAAGACCATGGTGAAGCAGCTGTGCCCCTGCAGCTCATGAAGGTCCAGGGGGATGCCTGCAGCCCCTGGAAGGCAATCCACGGAGATCCCCCCACAGCCCCTGGAGGAGCCCCACCCCAGAGCAGGTGGATGCCCAAAAGAAGGCTGTGACGCCAAGGCAAACCCACACTGGAGCAGGCTGTTCCTGAAGGACTGCACGGAGGGGGGGAAAAAAAGAGACCATGAAGGACTGTAGCCAGTGGGACAGACTCACACTGGAGAAGGTCGTGGAGGACTGTCTCCTGTGTGAGGAAGCCCACGCTGGAGCAGGGGAAAGACTCCTGAGGAGGAAGCAGCTGCAGAAAAAGCATGTGATGAACTGACCATAACCTCCATTCCCCTGCACCATTGGGAGGGGAGGAGGCAGAGAATTGGGAACAAAGTTAAGTCTGGGAAGGAAGGAGGGAGGGGCAGGGGGGAGGTGTTTTTAATAATCGTTTTACTTCTCATTATCCTGCTCTGATTCGATTGGTAATAAATTCAATTAAGTCGAGTCTGTTTTGTCCGTGGTGGTAATCACTGAGTGATTTCTCCCTGTCTTTATATCACCTCATGAGCCATTCATGATATTTTCTCTCCACTCTCTTAGTGGTAGAGCAGCTTTGGTGGGCAGCTGGCCTCCAGACAGGGTCCAAGCACCACAGATGCAGTACTAAAAACACCAAACTGACACAGAAAGGATTAAGGCAGCATCAGGATCAGGCAGCCTGACACAGGTCCTTGCACCCAGGCAAGTCACAGAGGGCCACCTTGCCCCAGTAAAGACATCTAGCAGAGGCCCTGTGCATGCAGACACAGGGAGCAGGGGCTGGAGGAGGCAGATGAGGTGCTCAGAGCACAGTTCAAGTCTGAGGAAGAACTGTGGGCAAGTAATGAGACCTGGGAAATATTGAAATGAAGAAGCCCTAAATGTGCCAGTGTTCAGCTCACAGAGGAGTGTGAACCCCCTCACTTTTTTCTCTCCATTGAGGAAATTATCAAAGTTAACAACACTCATACGGAAGGGGAAAAAAAAACAAACCAAACTTAATTATTCAGGTCTTTAGGAGAAAGAAAAAATGAAGATGGGGTGAGGAGAGTTGCAATTTATGTGGTACCAAAACAGGGAAAGATATGAACCCAGACCCCATAACCCATAAAAAAAGACTGACAACACCTGGTAGAGAGGGTGAGACACCAGAAAGGATAACACTCTGCTGTGACTATCAGCATTTGTATCCAAAATATTTGTGTCAGAGTATTAGATGGAAAGAGGACTGGATGACTTGTGATGAAACCCCTGGGTAGGAGATACAGGTTCAGTTTCAGCATCTCCTGTAACCTTCCTGTTCGAGCCTGGCCATGCTGTCTCTCTGTTCACCATCTCTTTGACTCAGATGGTGGGTACCACACCACAGAGAATGCCTTGCTGTGTGTGTTTACAGTCCTGGCAGAGCCCACGCCGCTATCAGGTGGGACCAGCAAGCACAACAACTCAAAGAACTATTGCCAGTCATAAATTGTTTTAAACCAGCTTCTACCCCACACAACTGAGTTGATATAAATAGCCAGTGCTAGTATCAGGTGATAGAAGCAGCAGAGTGTTTCAGAAAGAAAGAAGCTTTCTCTGTTTAATTTAACCGGGTACACACACACACATGCAAACGAGACAGTTTTTCAAAAATGAGGATGCAGATGAGAGATTCAAGGACAGTTCTAACTTGCCCTCTGTCAATTTACAAGAGAATTTATTCCAGACTATTCATACATGAATATTTAGCATGGCAACAATTACATCCAATGACACCCATGAGATACATAGTACTGAAGACCCTCTCCAAGGAACATGCACAATGCTTGATGTCAAATTTTTAACTGGACTGAACATTTGATTTTTAAGAATTATTTTTCTTTAGACCTTTCAATAATATTTCCTTTAATTATTATATTAATTTCATATATATTGCTGCCATATTTTATAAATGAGAGGTATGATTGATTCACATGAATAGAAATGGATACGTGACAGGAAGTAAAGGGGAGAGACAGTGGCTGCTGAGGCATGTTAAAATAGCCTGTGGTCAATCTTATTCTTAATGCAAAGACCTTGTTTTTGTTGTATAAAGGAAAAAGGAGGGGGGAAGGGAGAGAGTCAGTTAGGAGCAATCACTCAGGGCTTAAATAGCACAAACCTAAAGACATATTAAAAAGAAAGTGGCTTCAATCCTCAAATAAGATTTAACACCAAAACCACAAAATAGCGAACATAAGGTCTATAAATGGCTAGGCAGAACGCTTTTCTGTATGGATAATTCATTTATTTTCAATATGAAGCTCTCTGGTTATCATGCCCTATTATAAGCTCTTGCTGTGGAACATATTATTCGTTGGGAAGAAGAAAAAAAAAAAACCCACAATGAATATTCATGCTAACATTCCAGATACAAACCTCTGACAAATCCAGTAAAATGGAAACCAGGGAATACTGAGGTCACAACACGTGCAACTAGAGTTGTGATGACTTGTCTTGAGAGCTTATTTAATTCAGGGTCTACATTAAACTGAACATCATTCCAAAGAAGATGTTTACCCAGGACTGAGGTGTCCTTTGCTGACCATGGAGTGTGCTCCCAAAGCAGGCAGTACAGTGTCTGTGATCTTCAGTTGACATGGATGCTGACTCCACTGCAGGAATAAATGCAACAGGCAAAGCCCCAAACCAACACCTGGAATCAGCTTTCTGATTGAAGTAGGACCTTTCTCACTTCCAACAGCTCTGTAGTAACCCCTAAAAGTGCCATCCAGAGCCTGGGTGATCACCCATCTCTTCTGCATTGTGCCAAGGAGAAAATCTTTTGCCAGGAACAAAGTGGATTTTCACAGTTTTACTAAGTGTACTGGCAGTGAAAGAGGCATCTTAGCAGGTGAGTCTTCTGCTAGACCATATTACTCAGTAGAAGACATTTATGGTCGTCCACTTAATGTTTTTCATGAAACACAGAAAAACATATAACAATAATCCTTGTTTTAGAACAATTAAATTTCATTAAACTCTCTAATGAGGTTTTACAGCCTTCTGAAAATGTGTTCTTTAGGGGAATGACAAGTTGCTTTACCTAAAAAAGTGGTCCTGGAGTTCTTTCACGAGGCATGGGAGTGTATCTGCATCTGTGGCCTGAGAAGTACAATCCCTAGAGAAATCCACTCCAAACTCCACCTGCCAGTTGCATGGTTGGATTTGATAGTATAAACCCCAGACACTATGGGACTGTCTTCTAGGCAAAAGTACTAAGTTGCAGCACGTTATTCACTGAGTTAGAAAAGAACAAACATTTAATTATTGCAAATTTAAAAGAAAAATTCTGTAGGACTGGGATAAAGAGATAAATCATTAAGGGATTAGATACTGCTGAACAGAGTAATGCAACAAGGTCAGGAGATGAAACTAAGCCTTTGGCTCATCAGCATTCCCCTAAAAAAGCAACGGCACTGCCTCTCTGAAATTAATTTAGCCCTGTCCATGCCACCCTTTAGACATTGTGGGAGAAGTCTGATATTTGCCTCTGTTCACTCATTTCTAAAAGAGCTTGTTTGGTAAAAACTCTGCATCTCTGTCCTGTCCATCTGAGAACTATGAGATTGGTGGCACCATTAACCAAAAATATTCAGTAACATTTTCTTCACGCATTGCAACCAGTTTCTTGTTTTCCCACTAATAGTCCAGATGGTGACTGCTCTTTGTAAGAGGACTATTTCTTAGTTTTCTACAGGCAAAGGTTTCATCTGTGATGGACATTTGAATTTGTGACTATGTCTCCTGTAGATTGTTTACCACTTACAGTTTAGCCAAGACAGCAGAGACAAACATGAATATGTCAGGATTAGATTTGTCTTGTGTCTCAATTATAGGCCTCCCCAAAAACCTTACCACTTATCCTACAGTATGGAAGCCTTAAAAACTTTAAAAATAATACAGCAATAATCAGGACCATCTAAAGTCTCAGTTCTTATTGAGAGAATACCATGAAGTCATACCACGAGACAAAGGAACAGCTGACGCTGATTTGGACTCAGCACCACCACCACCACCACCCTGTCTCAATTAGGCTAATAACAATGTTGATAAGGTCAGGATACAGGGATAGAAAATTAGATAAGTTTAAGAAATTCCTGTCTGAATGAGAATTATGCAATTCTGCCCACTCTCTGTAAGCTCCATGTTAAATAGTTATTGTTTTCCTGAGTAGGCATTAATCTAAGACTGGAAAAAATACAAAATGCAGTTTCTTTTTAATATATATGTTTTTCTATCTGTTGAACAAGTTTCCTCTCAGGTGAGACCCTGTTAAGGCTTGCAGCTCTTTTTGAGGTTCTGTGTAGACCAACCATGTGCATTGTGGCTTTTGATATCCTGAAAGGGAGATTCCAGGGAGGATTAGGCATTGTGAGCCATGTTGAAGCTTTTACAGAGGAGCCTAAGATAAGGCTACTAGAGCCTATTCCTGGCTCACTCTGAGTTGTTGAGGGAGGAGAGAGACCCTCCCAAATGTAATTCATCCCTTGAGACCTCAGCCACTCTCTAAAACTGTGTGTCTGTTTCTGCTTGGTTTCTTAGGGTGCCTTGGGCAATTGGGCTCTTTCTGTAACTCAGAAATGTGTGAATTTAGGGACCAACTCAAGGCTTTGTGCCTTGGGGAAGAAGGTTGATGTATGCAAATGGGATTTACTTGAACTGTTTTGTCACTGTATTGCCAGAATTTTCATTTGGGCAATGAAAGTATAATAAGATTTTACTGGGCACTTGAGTTACAATCCCAGGAAGTTTACAACTGCTTGAATGTAGAGAAATATTTACATATTTGTGTTATTATGGCATACAGAAGCTGTCTGATTTTGTTGCATAACCCTGACCCTGTGACACCGTCTTCAGGTTTTATCTCTCTGCTCAGCAGTTCCTCCCCTCAAGGGGTGTTACCACTCTTGATTCATCACCCTCAGTGAGAGCTCACTCTGCTCAGTACCATTCCTGGTCTTGTACACTTTCTATGGCTTCTTGTTTCTTAGCAGAACTTCTCTATTTATTTCTAACCCCGAATAAATTTGAAATTATTTGAGCTATTCTGGACAAATAAACAATGAAGTATTTAAAAATCTGATAAAACCTTCTTAATCTCTTCATATATTTCTGTAAGTAAATGGAGATTATTTTACTTTAATTTTTGGAGCTGCAGTCTGAGAAGAAAATAATTTTGTGCTGTGCTGAAAATCATCTTTCTCAGTTATGTTTGAAATACTGATTTCCTTGACTATAGGCTGTGAGCCACAGATTCAGATCCTGTTGAATTCACTTAGAGGAGTGGCTGAGGGAACCATTTGGTGCAGTGTCTTTCGTGACTTACGCCAGGTCACCCTCCTTCCAAGCTGCAACCACAATCCTGCAGCCACTTAGGCAGGTTCCTTAATCTTTGTGAAAGCTCACTGAAGACCTGTTTTCGGATGAATTTTCCTCTGCACTGCTGTTTGTAAGGTTGGGGCCACTGTGAAGCCCAGCAAGTCCTATTCGCTCTCTGTGCTTCAAAATTTCCTGGATTTATGTTATCAGATAGATAACACCTTCTCAAGTATAGCTCTTACGTGTTTAAATTACACACACACACAGAGCCATCACTCATGCAACAAATTCAGGAAAATTAAGATTTAAAAAAAAAATCCTTGTTACACTCTCAAAAATATTTTGAATATGCAATAAAATAAAAATACCACTAGTAAAAGAAAGATCATAAAACAGGGCAGGGATTCAAAGAAAAAGTCAAGAAGTAAGAAATTACACAGTTAAATTCAATGGTTTACATATGTTCCTGCAAATGCAAAAATTTGCATCCAAGTATTTTTTTTAATGCAGTATACTGACAAGGACAGCTACTTCAAGGACCACATCTGCCTTTTTCTCCTTCTTTCCTTAGGAAACCTTTCAATTCAGTAACATTGCACAAAAGTTCTTATCCATGAAAATAATCCACCCACACCCAAACAGCTGATATGGAATCAGAAAAGTAGGATCATTTTCCTTTGGCTCACCTCTCTCTGAAGGTCCTTGCATTCCCACAAAAGGCCCCTTATTTTCCATCTCACTTCTCAGCAAATCCACATCCACAGTCACTCCAGTCCAGCACCATCCTTTCTTCATCCCTAGCATGAAGTTCCTGTCCAGCTGCTGTAGTTGGACATACTCTCCCTCCCTTATCTCAGCATTAAAAAAAGAAAGCCCTCCAAAAGCACACCCTCTGCTTTCTTTAGGTCAGGTGGACAATTGAAGGTTTGCTGATGATATTTCCAGCAATTCCCCCCTCTATAGTGTGAAAACAATTACAAGTGAACAAGAGGTACCAACCAGCTCACACTGAAACCTGTGATTCATGCGAATAGCGTCCTTCCAGAAGTCTGTGGGCTTTAAAAGCACACGTGCAGTGATTCAATAGAGCCATGCTGTGAATAGCTGGCATTGTAAATATGGAATTTATGGCCTTTCTAGCTATGATTTTTCTAACAAGCCTTTAGCAATGGTTACTCATTCTTATTTGCATCTTTCAGTCTGGATTTATCTCAATGGCAGAAAAAGGCTGGGGAAATTAAAAACTGGGGCAGCACTAGACAAACTCTCGTAAGACCACAGGTTGGAAAGCCAGGTGCAAAGGCAGTGGGTGGAAGCATTTGCTGTGTGAGAGGAGAGCTGGATAAAGCAGCTCGGCACGTCAGAGGTGGGGATGTCCCCACTACCATGAGTGGCAATTATCCCAATAATGAAAAGTGAGGCAGAGCTAGAGTGCTACCTTCTTCCCCTGTCCTTTGTGTGCCAAATCTGTTTCTCTGTAGTGTTTTCTTTCTGGCAGGAGCCGTGGCAGTCACCAGCAGGAGGAATTGCTTTGGCTCCGAGGGGCAGCAAGCAGCAAGCACCGCTCTGACAGGCCTGGGTGTGTCTCCTCTGCCTCCCTGCCTGGCTGGAGAGCTGCGGGCTGTTCCTGGGTCGGGCAGGGCTCTGCATTCCTGCACAGCATCCTGCCCTGACCTGGGAGCTTGAAGACCCCCCAGGAGTTTAGGCCACTTTCTTGGGATGTTTTGCCAGAGGTCTTGCTATTTACAGCGTGACAGTATCCAGGCAGCATGTGGCACCTTCAACTTCACCCCAGTCCCCCAGATATCTGCCCAAATTTCAGTGCCCATTAAATTCTCTGTTTGCCCAGCCCTTTGCTCTCTACCTCTTTTCACCATCACCAATTTTGCTCCCATTTCTGCCAGATTTGTGTCAGAAAGGGAAAGACACGAGGTTTCTGAGCCCCTCAAAGATCATAGTGATTGATGCTGCAAAAATCATATTAAAAATAAAAATTAAAAACAAAACTTAAAAAATGAAAATGTGTACTGCACATACATTCCAAATTTGTCGAGCACTGGATCAATGTATATTTTTCCGTATTAAAATTATTGGGAAAAAAGTAGCCTTTTATTGGGGCTATGATGATTTACACCAACTAATGTTCTATCGCTTTATGCTCTCCTTATTTTCAGAACAGCAGGGAAAATTTCACTATTATAGAAAAACCCCACAGATGCTGTTATTAATTTCCTGTAAGTTTTGGAGGCTAGTAGTTGTGTTTTCTTCTCTTTTGCTCTCTCACTCTCTCTCCCTCAAGAACAATCAGAATAATAGAAAAATATACAATATTGTTATGATTACATCTTTTTTTCATGCCTTGGTCTAATTTTTCTTACACTTTTGTTTATACTCTTCTGGAAGAAGGAATTCTTTGAGCAAGAATCCTTACAAAGAGAAATTATAGTCATCTTACACCTAATGTATCACTGAAGAAGAAAGGGGATTTATTATCCTTCAAGTATCTTTTCATGAAAAATTTATCCCAGCAGGTGGACTCAATCTGTGTAGGGTAGGTAAGCATAAAATATGATCCACTGATTTTAGAACTACTTTAAAATAGCTATTTATGCTGGTACCTTTACTAATAAGTGTTTCACTTTATACTGAAAAAGATTAAATTGAAGTTCCTCTAGTCCTTGATGAAGTATACTTTGGCAAATAAGTGTTAAAACTATTCTGTGGCTGGAAAGGCTTATTTTCTTACACAAAACTAACACATTAAAAAATATTTGTCCTTTTTGTGTTTCACTTTCTTCCTCTGTTCCTTCATCTTTCCTTTTCTTCCTTTTAAATTTGCCCCTGCTCTAGCTTACACGCACAGTCTATTAGCTTCACATTTTTTAGATTATCATCTATAAGCAGAAACAGCTTACACGTTTGCAATACTGGTCAAGGATAACATCCATACCCTTGACAAGAGACTCTCTCAGCTCTACTTCAATTCTAATTGCTGAGTTATTAAAGCCAGAGACCGTCTTGTGCTCTGTCAGTACCTACCTTGCTGCTGAAATACCAGCAGTGATGACAGTGCTGCTGCCAGCTTTGGGTTGCACCACACCTGCCTTCGAATTGTTTGGGAAGGGTACAGCAATTTTACATGAGCATGAAGAGACTCCCTTTGTTTGAACCAGTTAGGGTAAAAATTCTATGTCTTCCAAACAGCGTGTCTGCAATGAAGGAATAGCTGTTGCAAAATACTGAGTGCTCTTCAGCTACCAAAAAAAAGAAATCTTAAAAGGAAAATTGAGCTATCTACTCACCTGAGCTGTTAAATAGCTTCCTCATTGATTTGAAAGTGCCTGACAATAAGCATGACCATCTGAAGATAGTTACTGACTTTCTCATATCCAAGCAATACTCAGGTGGGACCAGAACTGCAGCATCTGGGACATGGTCAAAACTGATTTTCATAACTGGAAGAGCCATGTAGCATTCTGCTCTTGCACGTGCACTGGAGTAAAGCACAGACTGGAAGGAAGCCAGTCCCAGGGCTGAGGTGGGGCCATGGCTGCATGTGCCACTCTTGCTGCCTGCTCATAAAGTCTGCTGCAAGAGCTCAGGCTGCTCAGCATTTCCAGGCTGCTCTATCTTCATGGTTTGCAACTGGTCTAAAACAAGAGACCAGACAGTGTAATTTGTTTGCCTGGCGCTTGACTTTCAGTCCCTTCTGGACCCATTCATGTCAGCTGGAACAGCAGTGAAAATCATGATATCACATTATCTGTAGTCATTGTAGGAAGTGCATTTGTGCCATGGTATTGTGTGGCAACAGCATTTGCACCACCCCACTGACCTTTTCAAGTGTAAACCAAAATTACCTTAGTCTTAGCAAAGCCAATGTTGTTATTGCAAAGGCTCTTTTGACCTTATTGTTTCTATGTTTATTTATTTTGGGGGTTTTTAAAAAATATCTTCTGATGGCCTTAGCACCAGAAAACACCTTTTTTTACTGAAACCTATAATTTGAGTCTAATTTGACCTGACAGAGTCGACTGACCATGCAGTTACTTGGCACCTGCTGAATGCCTCCCCATTAAGCCAAATTTACACTAATAAACACCAGTCATCACCATTCACTGTCATTGGCATAAATGAGTTACCTGAGACACCTCCCAGTCAACATAAATCTTAATGGGGTACGTTCCAGTTAAGAGCCAAATTCTTCATTCTCACCCCTTTTCCCTGCTCGTGCCTTTAAGATCCGGCTGCCCACGTTCCAGGACGCTCACGTGGCTCCTCTCTCATTGTGGATCCCCAGCAGAAGGAAGGAGGGTGCCATGTGCTGCTGACACATGCTAACAGCAAACTGCGATGGCTTTCTGGAAACCTCACCTGTGCTGCCCTGCATGTTGGGAACCATACCTCAGGCTCCTATGTTTCCCATCCCTGCCACGTGCAGGAGAAAAGTGGGATCAATTGCAGAACTAGTTGAAGCCTTCGTTTTCCTTTTCCTGTGTTTTTAACTTGTTCCTGTTTTGTAAAGAAGTATTTTGAGTTCATTTATGTTTACAAAAGTTCTGAAACATACCTGCTTAGACTGCTGTAATATTTTATTTAATTTTAAGATTATTTTTGCATTACTTAAGGACGTGCCAGAAGTAGAAATGCATAATGTGATTTATACAGTTCAAAGCTGTTGTGCTGTATTTTGTCACGACATGATACAATTGTTAAAATGTTAACATAATTTATTTTATGGTTTATTGGTTTTAGCTTTTATGGTTTATTGGTTTTAGCTTACTGTAAGAATGATTAAGTCTAACTACTGCATGGTACAGTCTGCAGATGAAGATGTGCCTTCACTGGATGGCAATGACATTGCCTGACAATTTGCTTATATTTTGTTTTGAATGCATTCTGTTTGCATTGAAGTAAAATGAAGTTAAGTGGTTTGGCACTTTCAGCAAGAGTTAATGAATGTAAAACTTATATTTCAACACTAAATTTGATGTAGGAAAGAAATATTTATGTAGGTATTATGCAATTTAAGTTGCCCTGAATTATTTAAAAAATAAAATAGAGCAAAATATAATATAAAATAAAATGACAGAATGTTTCAGCTATCTTCAAATTAATATTGTATCAGAATTATCAAGGAACAACTGTGACTTAACAGAGTGACAATAAATTTTTGTGGGTTTTTTTTTCCATAACACTAAGTCCTATGACAGGAAAAAAATTGAAAACATTAGCTTAGGTGCAAAACTTTGTCGAAAGTGACACCACACACTCACAAAACACATATGTTTTCCAAACCACTTTTTTCTTCCAATCAAAGTTTTACAGGCACCTGTAAAATGTTTCCCTTACATGCTGATCTGGATAGATCACATGGAGATAGAAAGAGGCTTTTTACTCTCACTCTTTACACATATTCTTATGTTTTGACTCATACATCTGGCAGTACAGGCCCACATCTCCTTCCTCCTAGGTGATAGTGTTGGAGTTTGCACCATCTATCACCTCCAGCAAATCAGTGAACTAGTTTGAGTTGAAAACACTCATTTTTCAATCACCTACAGCTGGGGAGATGGTTCACTGAGGTGGGAGAAAGCAGCTGGAGTCAAACACAGGTAAATTGGTCATGCTAGTGCAGGAGGGGGTTTGCTGGGTTATGGAGATGTGGTGACAAGCATTAAGCACGGGCTCTGTTCCCAGGAGAAATCCTTGCAAAGAGTCATTGAATGGTTTGGTCTGGAAGGAATCTTCAAAGGTCATCTAGTCCAACCCCCCTGGTATGGGGGGGGACACCTTTCATGTTGATCATATTGATCACCTTTCACGTTTGAGGAACGTAATCATGTTGCTCAAAGTCCCATCTGATCTGATCTTGAACACTTCCAACTATGGGACATCCACAGATTCTCTGGGAAACCTGCTTCAGTGTCTTACCATCCTCATTGCAAAAAATTTCTTTCTTAAATCCAGTCTAGATCTGCTCTCACTTTAAAACTGTTGTCCCTTGTGCCTTGCAGACACTGGTATAAAATTCCTCTCCGTCAATCCCGTAAGCCTTCTTTAAGCCTTGAAAGGTCACAATAAGTGCTCTAAAGAGTCTTCTCAGCTCTCTCAGCCTTTTCTTCACGGACAAGGTGTTACAGCCTTCTGACAGTTTTAATGGCCCTCCATTGGACTGGCTCTAGCAGGTCCATGTCTTTTACCGGGGACCCCAGAGTTGGCTGAAATACTCCAGGTGGGGTCTTCCACTTCTGTGGGACTGGAGTCCCCTCCCTTGACCAGCTGGCCACACTGCTTTTGATGCAGCCCAGGACAGCACTGGCTTTCTGGGCTGTGAGTGAACATTGCAGAGTCATCTCTCCATCCCCAAATCCTTCTCCGCAGGGCTGCTGTCTATCTGTTCATCCCCCAGACTGTGTTGATATTAGGGATTGCCCTGAACCATATGCAGCACCTTGCACTTGGCCTTGTTGATATTCATGAGGTTCATTCACATGGGCCTGCTTCTCAAGCCTCTCAAGGTTCCTTTGGATGGCAGCCTATCCCTTAAGCAAATCAGCTGCACCACAAAGCTCAGTGTCACCCACAAACTTGCTGAAGGTGCACTCAATCCCACTGTCTATGTCACTGATGAAAATATTAAATATTATTTGTCTCAGTACAAACCACTGAGGGATACCACTCATTAATGTTTCTGTTGCCTTACTTTTCACAGTTCTTCAATGTTTTTAATTCTGTAGTTAGAATTCTCACGCACTTTCTGTAAACATAAGCCATGTTATTGTAAACCGGCCGAGATGTTTTCATTCTTTCTCCTAAGGCGGAGAAGTTTGATTGATTTCTCCTTTGACCTATGTGGTTGAGGGGTGGTAATGTCACCCTCCAATCCATGAGGTTTTCTAAAAGTGTATAAAATAAAGAAGCGGCCCCTTTTTGGGTTCGGAGCTGCTCATTTCTCTCTTTCACTCTGACTGGCTCTGTGTGTTCCTTCGTGTCCGCGTGCAACATGTTTCCTATTTGGACATTAAGTTATTGACTGTAACATTTTGGATTTGGCCATTCAGCCAATTCCTTATCCATGTATTCATCCTTCAAATCTGTGTCTCTGCAATTTAGAGGCAAGAATGTGGGGACCATATCAAAGCCCCTGCAGAAGTCTGAGTAGATGGCATCAGTAGCCCTTCCTTTGTCCAGTGATGCAGTCACTCCATTCCTATGCAAGGCACAGGAAAAACAAACCCCAAATTCTTCATCTTTGTCCATAGGGATTTTCAGATATGTGGGAGATTTTTTTTATCTTGAGTTTCAGGAATTTTTTTCCACCTATCCAAGAATTCCCATGGGCTGGCCAGAGGCATAGGTGTTGTGTTCTCACTAAAAAAAGTGCAACACCTCTCAGAAACACTGAACCTAATGCTGTGGCATGGGCATGTTTTGCTCCCAAGAAATCTGATGTAAATATGGAGGCCTTAGCACATGCATGTTTCTAGCAGCAGTCATAGTGTTTTTCCAGGTAACCGAGCAGTTTGAAATGACAGACTAAGCCTCTTCCCCAATGACCCAATTAGCACACAGGACCACAATAATCCTACAGCTAAACACAGGCACCAGTTGTATACACAAATTTAAATCCTTTCAATATTAGCAATACTACCTGGCTCCTAGGACATCAGATCTCTGAATGCTTTCCAAAGGAGCAGTATCTGTCTCACAGCTTTTTAGATGGTGAAACAAAGGCATCACAGGGCAAGTTGACTTATCCCAATTCACCCTCAAGGCCAGCAGCAGAGCTGGAAACAACAATTCAAGTCTTTCTGATGCTAAAATTCCCACCTTCTCAAATAAAGCCAATGACCTCATTGCCATTTGGGATGAATAACCCATTTATTGTATACAATGAATGGAGCATTGCAGCAACACAAATCTGTCATTTTCCTCTGTAGTGGATTCCTCTTGGGCTGTCATGAAGTGTTGTTTGAAAATGCCCCCCTTTTTTTTAACACAAATGTGTACCCACGGTTAAAATTCTCTGTATGCAGATGTTTATTTTTAGGTATCATCTGTATTGGTTGCTAGTGAATGCTTAACTTTCACAAAGGGTCAGAAAAGGTCATCACTATAGTAAAGCTTTGTATAAACTAACAACTCTGTATTGGTTTCTTATTTAAAGGGAATAATATATTTCACAAAAAGTACTCTGAAAGTGTTCTATTGCAAAAAGAGATGAAAAATCTATTCTTGTTCAAGCCTGCAGCATGCCATAAAAATTTGGGGGGTTTGAATATGCTGAATGACATACACACATGGACATATCAGATAATTTACACAGTATGTCGTGGGAGCAATAATGATCTTACAGCCTCAGAAAAAAAGCTTTGTTAAAGCAAAGTTCATGCATGCATCACAATTAAACTAAAGAGCAAACCTGGCTCTGGATCTAAAAAAAGAAACATTGGCATACATGGAAATTCCCTGTTAATGCCCAATTCAAATCTTTAATATTTGAAAGTCAGGGAGTACATTCTTTGGGTTCTGCAATCACTCAGTATCCCTTCCTACCTGGCTCTGATCTCCACCAGCCTTTTAGCTCACTGTAGGTAGAGGCCATGCCTTGATTGCAAATCCAGAGTACCACAGTCATGCATGAACTTGATTCCTAGTGACTGCCTGCTTGTTTTGTGTTACCTGATATTCCTACAGTCCCACCAGGAGGATGTCTTGAACTGCTAGGGGCATGGAAAGCCATTTTGTTAGCATATCCTCTTCCAACATGTTTGGAGAAGGACTTTACAACTTTCTTTAGAAAATAAATGGAAATGCCATTTGTGAGCAAGCTTATTTGGGACCCACAGGTCCTGAGACTCCTCTTCTAGAGAAGGACCTTTGGGATCCTGTGCTGACCTAGAGCTTTCTATCCTCTTCACTTCTATGTCTGTTCATTGGGCTTTCTAGACCATTCTGGATCTTGAGTTCAAAGGCTTCAGGTTTCCAAATTACCTGCTCAGGTATCTGTGCACGCTGCATCTGCGTGCACTGACATTCTGAAGGATAAAAAGTGAGTCATTAGTAGCAGCTTAAGTCACAACAGCAACTAAAATATGAACACGCTTTTGTGGCCCTTGTGTGAGGTGAAGAAGAAGAGAATCTGGTTCTGTGATGTGGATGATGGTTATTTGGAGTAGGTGGAAAAAACTCATGCTCGTTCAGGATTAGGCAGTCCCTGGAGTTCAGTATTTGTATTTGCAGGTTTAATACTGTTGTGCTTGTTCAGGGCGTTGCTTTTGAAGAGACTTGAATGATTGACAAGTTCAGCTTAGGAGACATTTGGCTGAGCAGCGCTATGTCAGCTTGGAAGGAGCAGGGACAAAGGTACAGAAAGCCAAACCAAGGAGGGTTGTTTGGTGTAGGTTGTCATTTGCAGTAGAGTTACTCAGATAGAAGGGACTTCTGGAATAATATCCAATCCTACTCTAGTTGCTCAGCTTTCCCCACTCAGAAGTGTTTTATACTGCTGCAGCTGTCTGCTTTTTAGAGTAATCAGGTAATTTTGGACACAGTTGGACAAAGTCATTTTCTGGTTTATGTTTCTGTAGTAGACCACATGAAATGTACTTGACTTAGAAGAAAGCATGTTGTTCAGTGTTCCCTTTAAGGAAGGGGGGAAGAAAAATAAACCTTGTCAGTGCTGAGGATTTTAAAACACTTATTTAAATTTAAAATCTTATTTAATTTAAAACACTAGATTTAACTGACAAAAAGAAGTTATTTTTAAATGTTGCCTTTTGTGAAATCTCTATTTTTTTTCTTCAAGCTGTGTCAAGTGGCATAATAAAGTTTCCTCAGACATGAGAGGTTATAGCAATTTCCCCCAGCTTTTCTTTTCCTTTCTATAGCAGCCCTGGGCACTGTTAGTTGTGCTCATTTTGTAGCAAAGCTTCTTGCAGTGGGAGGGAAATTGTGGGAGAGCACTTGTGGAACGAGAAAATTAAAATAACAATGGAGTCATGTTGTGAGATGCAACCTTCTGTCACTGACTCAGCACGTTCTTTTACATGTGGGTGATGGTCTGCATGACTGATACTGACCTAGTTGACTCAATCAAATAATTTGAAATGAAATGATACTAACAACTTTAGGGTTTCAAGGGTTATTAAAAGTGTCTACAAAAGTCTTGGACACACTGGGCTGGAAAAGGAAGAAAATAAATGTAGAAGCAGGATGTGAAAGAAGGATTCAAGAGAGAATTGTAGAATAAGCATGAATGCTGTTGAGTATTTCCAATTTTAAAGGTATGCGTGTTTGTCCTAGACAAAACTGGTTAGAACTCATAATTTTAGTATGGCTCAATGTGTGAAATTTTTTACCAAGGATTAGGTTCTTCAGCTGCCTTTAGCAGAAAGTATGGGGCAATGGATACCTTTCCTCCATGCCAATTAACAGCAGAAAAAAAATGCAGGGGGACATCTGGGATGGTGGGACTGTCAAGAGGGGATGTGCTATTGACAAAGGACAATGAGCAAGCACATGGTATAGGAAAAACCCTCCGTCAGTTTGAAAACATGGTGAAACAAAGCAGCAGGAGACTATTGGGTTTGGGATATTCTTATCCTGCCTCCTTAGCATTCTGATTTTGTCCCTGTCTCTCTCAGTCCTTCTGTTACAGTGCTGTGTTGGTCTGACCTTAGCAGGAGGCACAGAGAGAGGCAAAGAAGGGAGTTTACCCTGTCTGTGAAACCAGAAATTCATCTGTCCCCACTGTCCAGTGCGCTGCAACAAACCTGCATTGGATTGGGAAAAAAAGATGGAAATGACACTTCCCGAGTGTCCCAAAATAAGTGTGGGTTGGCATGGCCATACCTTGTAGTACTGGCAGAGTGGTGCTCACCCACCATCCCATACAGGCCTATTCAGTGCTGTGGGAGAGAGGGCAGAAGACAGGAGGAGGGAGCACAGTAATAGCTGCAAGCTTTCCATCAGCTTTGCTCCTCTGCAGCCACAGCTGTGGTGAACAGGAGGGCTGGGCAGTAGCTGGAGGCATGCAGAGAGCTGGGCAATCCAGCTCTACTGAGTGCTGCCACACTGAGACCTGTCCTCCACCTGCCTTTGTCAGCAGCCCACATCCTCACTTCTATGAGCAAGATAATGCCAAGTCCTGCTGTGCCTATGCACACTGGGTGTGAGGACTGAAATCCTGCAGCATTGCACAGGGCAGTGTTAGCCAGAAAAGAAAATTTGTAATTGCACCTGCCTTCCTAAAACTTCCCAGCTTGCCTTGAGAAAAATATCTATAGAAGCATGCACAGTACATACAGGCCTGTCTCCCTGCTCAGAGGGGATGTGTAGGGAAAGATGTGGGATTTGTGGGAAAGGGGAAGCAAAACTTCAGTATGACTTTATCAGAATGAGTTTAAAGGGATCAAATTTGGATTAAATACAAAAAATATTCAGGTAAGGGAGAAATGTGCCTTTCACCAAACGTAGACTATTGTTAGCTGCCACTTGGAGTCAGTTTTTAGTTTGGCTGGGACATGTGAAAACATAGAGAGATAGGGAGGTGTGTCCTGAGTTCTGTTTGTAAGGTTTCATTGCAGGTACCAGCATTAGATGTTTTTTCTTTTTTTTTTTTTTTTTTTTGTAAGGAGAAGAGAAACACTGAAAATTACTGGGCTTCTAAGGAAGTGCAGCTAGTGGAATACAGTTATCAGCAGATTGCATGCTTTGGTTTGGTCTGAATAAGTTAGGTGCATAAAAAAAATTTGTGATTTACAGATTTCTCTGCAGTTTGCCTCTTTTGTAAGGTTGACTCGTGGAGCGGATTAGATTGGTTTGGAATAATCACTCTGGAAAGAACAAGTTGCATCTTTAAATGGTCTCCCTTTGAAGAAACACTGTACAATGCACAAGTTGGAACTGAACTAAGTGTTCATTCTGAGTAAATCATTCTTGATTAGATGTACCCTTTAGTTTTGTTGATTAGTGACCCACAGAAGGCCATTTCTCGTCATATTATTTTTTTGTTAAGCTTTGCTTTTGTGCAAATGTATTTCAGTGTTGATTTTGCTTCACTGAGATCATTGCTGTGAGGAAGCATTTGATATCTGCAACTCTAAGTTCTAAATTGGGGTTTCAGAGGCTCAGGCTATGGTTTTTATTCTCTGAATGTAAAACAGCACATTTAAAGCTGACCTAGTATTCTGTAAAATTCATACCCTTCCCAATTCTGCACCCTTGTATAAAATGGATTATTACTACATACATGTACTTCAGACTTTTATACATCCTGTGGTCCTTCCAGCCATTCCTTGGCTTCCATTCTCATCTAGAATCTTTCCCTCTGTGCTGAGTGGCCAAACAATTGCATTAATTTTCCAATTTTTCTGTTGCAATGGCCGATTCTTAGACAGATACACCAGGAATTATAAACAGGGGCCTCCAGGACTAAATGAACTGCTTTAGCATATGGCTGAGAGCTCAGACCTTGCCAATTCCCATCCTCTACAGGTCTCAACAGGGTTTTCAATTCACCAGAGGGTTTTATTCTCTCTTATTCCACTTTCAATATCATTATTCTTGGATATATCTTCATTGTCTCTGAAAATACATGTGGTCTGTTTCTATTAACAGGAGCCTTGCACCACAGGTGCCTTCCACCGCATCTGCCCTTGTGTATTTCTGTGGTGAATTGACCCTGGCTGCATGCCAGATGCCCACCAAAGCAACTCTGTCAGCTGGAAAGCTCCTTCCTCAGTTAAATAGGGAAGACAAAATATAAGGAAATTATGATGGTCAGGATAAGAATCGTTCACTGCTTACTGTCACAGGCAAAGCAGACTCAACTCAGGGAAATCAGTCTAATATATCAGCAATCAAATCTGGACAAATTAATGAGAAAACCAAATCTTAAAAACAACTTATTCTCACCCCTCCCTTCTTCCTGTGCTCAACTTCACTCCCAAATCCACTACTTCCTCCGCACCAGTGGCTCAGGGGAACCAGGACTGGGGGCTGTGGTCAGTTCATCCCATGCTGTGTGTGCTGCTCCTTCCTCCTGAACAGGACAATGCTTCTTCAGCATGGGACATCTCCTACAGGAGACAATCATCCACAAACTGGCATGGGTCCCCCACAGGATCACAAGTCCAGCCAGAAAACCTGCTCCAGCATGGGCTCCTCTCTCTAAGGGCCACAGGTCCTGCCAGGACCCTGCTGAGGTGTGGGCTTTCCATGGGGTCACAGCCTCATTCAGACATTCAGCTGCTCTGGTGTGGGGTGCTGCATGGGCTGCAGGTGGATCTCTGCATTCTGTGGACCTCCATGGGTTGCAGGGGCACAGCTGCCTCACCATGGGCTGCACCATGGGCTGCACCATGGGCTGCAAGGGAATCTCAGCTCCAGTGCCTCAAACACCTCCTCCCCCTCCTTCTCCTTTGACCTGAAGAGTGCATGTTTCTCTCACAGATTCTCACTCCTCTCTTCTGCTGCAGTTATGCAACGTTTTCCCCCGCTTTTTAACTAAATTATCCCAGAGACACTGCCAGTGTCACTGAGGGGCTCAGCTTTGGCCAGTGTCAGGTCCATCTTGTCTGGCACAGAAGCCACCCCTGTAGTCTGCCTACTACTAAAACCTTGCCGTGCAAACCAAATAGAATTTGGCATGGCAGAATCAAATGAGGCATCTGAGTCTGATTTGAGTCCAGGGGTGCTGATCAACAGCAGCTGAAAGTGAGCCAGTGTGTGTCCAGGGGACCAAGAAGGCCAGTGGCACCTGGCCTGTGTCAGCAACAGTATGGCCAGCAGGACCAGGGCAGGGATTGTCCCCCTGTACTCAGCAGTGGCGAGGCCACACCTCAAATCCTGTGTCCAGTGGAGCGTGTCCAGAGAAGGGCAGTGGAGCTGGTGAAGGGTCTGGAGCTCCTTATGAGGAGCAGCTGAGGGAGCTGGGGGTGTTTCTCTTGGAGAAAAGGAGGCTGAGGGGGGACCATATCGCTGTCTACAGCCACCTGAAAGGAGGCTGCAGCGAGGTGAGGATCAGCCTCTTCTCCCAAAAAATAATAAATAGGACAAGAGGAAATGGCCTCAGATTGCACCAGGGGAGGTTTGGATTGGATATTAGGAAAAAATTCTGCACTGAAAGGGTTGTCAGGCATTGGAACAGGCTGCCCAGGGGAATGGTGAAGTCATCATCCCTGGAGGTATTTGAAAGATGCATGGGTCTTAGGGGCAAGGCACTTAGGGACATGGTTTAGTGTTGGAGTCGGCTGTGCTGGTTGCACAGTGGTTGCACTTGATGGTCCTAAAAAGCTCTTTTCCAATCTGAAAGATTCTATGAGTCTATTCTACATGTGATTTTATGATATCCTGGTTGTCTCTTAAAGAAAAGAAATTGATGAGACATTTTTCTAAGACAAGATTCACCCTTTGTGCCAGAAGGTGAAAGTTGACCTTTGGATGCTAGAAACTTCATCCACAAATAACATTCATATTGTATTTGCCCGTGAACAGGTTTTCCCTATTTGGAAAAAAAATCTTTTCTATCTCAGTATTTTCTGAATTTATACAGTTCTTTTGTTAATGTAAAAGCTTTATCAGGGGCTCGCACACTCTTAGTGTAAACACTCAGTGCAAGTGAGGACCAGAGGTGTACGCTTCTATGAAACTGCCCTCTTCAGTTTTCACTTTATCAAATAAATTAAAGGTGCTTCATCTATACTTATAAGTACATCATTACTTTTGAGTGCTATATTATTATTATCGAAGTGTTCTTACACTGTCACAGAAAGACCTTGACATGCTGTAAATAACTTTGCCTCTCACTTTGATACTACATAGACTCCTGCAATTGTGTTTATTGTCTGCAGGCATTATGGAAGCCTAATATGAAAGAACTGGAGAGCTCACACTCAAAATGAATGGATGGATATACATTCTATTTAAGCTGATTTGCTACCTCAAGGAATGTTTGATACATCATCTTGGGCTTTGGGACTGAAAAGGCTGAAAGGGAAAGAAGAAAAAAAAGCTCATAAACTGAGACTTTCAGAGCTTATTTTTCTTCACCACTCCTGTAAAAGAAGGAGAGGCAAAGCATTATGGAGGTAGCAGTGGCTGAACTTCAAAAGCTTCTTAGGTACTGGGCGGATGTTTAAATATCCACTCTCATGGAGGAAACCTTCTGATCACTTATCTTGTACTAAACTCTCATATGATTTTTGGTAGTTGCTGTCTTGAGCTGGGCAAGACAGCCTGCAAAAAGAATTTTAAGTATAACAGTAATTTAGTATTTTGGTGTCCAGTGACAGAGCAAAGAGACAAATAAACAGAAGACCCACCACATAAATGACACAATAGTTGATCAATCTTCAGGATACATTAAATACCAAATTTTAATCTGTGAATAGAGTGTCTTTAGCTCTAAACAAAATCTGTGGCAGCAGGAGAAAGAATGCTCATAACCATGAGTGTCTAACTAGGGAACAAAATAAAGAATGGACAAATACATAGCCGCATCACCTTCCACAAAGGTCTGAAAACTTTTCTTGGTAAAAGAACCTCTTCCTACCATTGAAACTTGCATCTATTCGCACAACTGCAGCCAGAGACTTGATGAAGCCTGTAAGAGCCGTTATTGTACTGCACGCTGTTTGCAAGTGAGACAGCTATATGGGAGAACAATGACATTATAAAATCCCTAGAAAGAGAGTTTGCATTATTTCCAGCAACCAGAAAATTTTTACAAGATATTCTATAATAGTCTGTACATTATAATGGAATCACTTTCCAGCTATAAAAAATCAGATATTTATACAGAGTGACACAAAATCCTTGAACCTGTTTCTTTCACCAGCCTTTGTAGCTATCTCTTTCTAGTAATGGCTGAGTTTCTGTCACAGCCATGCCCATGTTTCAGCTTCCATATAAACCAGATGTTGAGAGAAAAAGACTGAAAATAAAAACAGCATGTTTTTATTTAGGTAATTATTTAGATAATTTTACATGTAGATGTAAGAGAAATACCCATTCTAGCTTTATATATAAAGCCATCCTCCCCACTACATCAAGAAAAGGCTACATTTACACCTGACAGTGATTAAAATACCTAAATGGATATATAGAGAATATGAAAGTAGTTGCTTATAGTGACTTCTAGCTGCCAGCTCTAGAATAACTTTCCAGTATAAGAATCATGTACAAAACCTCCAGGCAATTAGTTTTCTAATGAAGCTTGATACATACAAGAACAGGATTATACAGCTTCACTGCTTGTAACTGGGGGCCTGCTGATGACCTGAAGGGCCCCTTCTGGTACTGTATCCTAATTTGCAACTAGGTTTGTTTCTTCTCAGATAGCGGAGCCAACCCAGGGCTGGAAAAGTTGGCTGGTTCAGATCTGCTTTCCTTTATCAAACAGCAGTTGCAGAATTTTTGTTGTTGCTGAGATGTGAGCCAGAAAGAAGTCCCCTTAGGAAAAAGGCCACTGTGCTTTTAGTTCTGTTTTACTTACTGTCTCTGTGGGCAAAAGCTGCTCCTAGAATATTCTCTATTGAAATGTATTGATTTATTAGATTATGTATTGGATTGAAGTTTAAGAAGAGTGATTAGTTTAATCCCTGTGTATCCACCTTTAAATGCTGTGCCCATCACAATGGTATCTGCACATTTTGGTACCCGAGTTGCAAGCTAGAAATCATTGTCAAAAATGCTGACTTTGACTTGTCCCTCCAAAAGATGCCAGCAGTTTATTAGGATGCTTTTCTGAGGAAAACCTGAGTGACATCATTAGAATTTGATATCTCTTCTACTGGTTAATGTAGAGAAAAAACATTATTTTTATGTGAATAGAGGATCATTTGCTTTCAAAAGTAAATATGCCTGAGCTGCACTGAAAGTAGCTGGAGTTTGTGACAGAAAAAACATTATGCTGCTCAGAGGTATATTGATCACACTAAACAAATATCTAAAATATTGCCTTTTCAGAGCCAAAATTTTAATTCCATACATTAATGAGGCACAAATCTCTGTTCCAAAAGACTGTAGTGACTTCCCCTGTAATACCTGCTGGCGTGGTGGGTTTTTTCAGGGGATTGAACGAGGTAGAGTGCAACCCTCTGCATGGCCTTCATAGGTCTATGGAAAATAATTTCAAATTTCAATGGCAATGCACATTATATGATCACTACCACCTAGGCAATGACATTAGTTGCCATAGTAACCTCAGGTTGCATCATTAAGAATTTTAAATGTTGACAGTTGGGAAGCATAGCTTGAAACACTGGGAGAAGAGCAGGAAAGAGGCAGGTTTGACAGAAGTGTACAAAGCAATCAGGGGCATGAGTGCTTTCTGTTGTGCCAAGCCTGGATATAGAACAATGGAGGAAACCAATGGCATGGATATATCAAGTGTCTTTTCTGTATTCTTCATGGATCATTGAAACAGAGGGGCAAAAAGCTGTCTCCATCTTTCTTATTCCTCTCTTTTTCTAGAAAAAAAAAAGGAAAGGCAACATGTCCGTTTGAAACTGGTTACTGATGACCTCATTTTGCATTTTAGACAAGCTAGAAGTACATGTGTGGCTGGCTGGGGAACCACATCTGGCTTCTCTGACATGGTGTTGTTTCTCAGAATTTGGTTATTCTGATCACAGTTTGCTTGCACTGGTGTTGCTGTGTTGATTCTGATCACTAATGTATTAAACTCTCCATTAACCAGGGCATTTACACCATTCCTTTTGCCACAGCATAATGTGGGCTAGTAAGTGTCAGGAATATCCAACTGTCATTTATAATATGCCATCTCTCCATCAAATCTCTCTTCAGCCAATAATTCACACAGGCAACTCAGCTTTTAGAAGTACATTTCATCTAAACTGTAAGTGAGGAGATCCAAAGAATTAGTGATTTCTTTTTAGACATATTCCTGTTTGATCCCTCCTGAAACTCTGCTTTTCCTCGTGGTTTCATGGTGAAGATAGGGGAATGCCAAGATGAGAGCCAGAGGAGCTAAATGAGGAGCTGGTGTTGCAGTGTTCAGACCCTTATGCTACCCAGTCCCTCCTGGCTTTTTTTTTCTGTAGAACTCAATACCTGTTAGTAACAGACTGGCTTTGTAAAAGTATGCTGGAACTTGAGTGTTTGTCCAGGAAAACCCTGAAGGGGGTCAAATGCAGAAGTTTCATGTTTTCATTCTTAAGTTACTAGGCAAATATGAATGTGATTATATTTGAATGCTATAATAAACACATGAATGAATATCCAAGTTCCAAACACAATTTCTGGATGAAGTATGAACAGCTCTCATAGTTTCCCAGGGTGTGTCATGCAGAACATACTTCAACTAATTCTTCCTTCTTTTCTTTTTTTTAATGTCTACATCTTTTTTTTCTATAAGTGTGTTCCAAGTTCCTATCCTGGTGAGTAGGAACCTCTCACCTCACCTCCCCCTAAAACTTCCCACATGACAAGGGACAGCAATATCAACAGGTTAAAAGATCCCAGGCTCCACAACTGTACTGGCTATGATGAAATATCTAGTACTCAACATATATCAATAAAATGTCTTCCACGAAGCCTCCTGATGTAACATCACCTTCTGTATCAGAAGATGAAGTGCCCTATTGCCAAGAACAGCTGTTTCAGGTGCAGATGTCAGACTCCCATGCCTTTTCCCCAGCTCACAGTAGATGCAAAGCTCTCTAAGTGCGTCAGTGTCTGCGTGCCTTCGGGAAGGTTTCAGCTCGGAGCTGACCCTAGCCCATTATTGTAAACTAGTTTTGAGCATACTTTTTCTTGGCTTGAGCAAAACAGTGCTCACATTCTTTTACCAACTCCCATAAAAACTGGGCACTTCAGCTAAAGATTTATGGCAAAAGACAGACCCTCCGCTGAGATAGTGGCACAAGTGCTCCCTGTAAACACCACCAGTCATTTGTAGTCATTCACACAGCTGAAGTCACACTTTATTTTGATGCTTTAGGATTATAAAATATAAATTTCCACCCTTGATTTATCACTAATTTGGGATATAAGAGTCTAAATGGGACATTAGACAAGCCTGTTAGTGCAAAGCCTAGCTGCTATGAAATGGCTATTAGAGATTACCTTTAAAATATATTTTACAGCAGATATGCTCATCTTGTTGTTGAATAATCAATGGCTGCACCTCTCTGTTAAATTTATTAGCATATCTACAAGGTGCAAGTAAACTTTCATTATAGAAAAATGTACTGGATGGCTATTTTCAAATTAAGAATAATCACATGGTGAGATATATTAAGCAAAATTGAATTGATATTAGCACTGATGTGTCACATACACTGCTGTTGGGTTTTGCATTAGAAAGTATATTTCTTTGCTGTTGGTTGAGGTTTTTTTAAACACACTAAATTGGCTCACAAGCATATGCATTTCTATGAGTACTAGTAAATGAGAAAATCTCCCCCAGTCAAAGTAATTCTTGACTTTGGGTGTTTGCAAATAAACAATACACAACTGAATCAGAAAATCTGGAATTTCTTGCTATTCCTGACAGACAAACATGTATTGTGACTAAGTCAACATATTCTACCATAGGCACAAATGTGCACGTTCACTTTAATAATTGAGAGCTTAATTGAAATTGTTCAGATTAAAGGCTGAAGAATAAAGCAATCTTGTCTATGCTTGCTGTTAATAATGACTAATGTTTACCATGGAAGTGTAACACACTGAATGAAGATGTATTTCTCATCAGATTGTGCTTAAAAACTTAAAAGAATATGCTTATGAAGAATAGCCACATCAGTGTGTCTCTTGTCCCATTCCAGCAACCCCGTAGTTTATGTACAGCATCTTTCTGAGCCTTCCAAGCCTCTCATGTCCAGGAATTGCCCAGGAACTGGACTCACATGCCAGCACTCCGCTAAGCATGTTTTGCAAGCGCCGTATCAAAAGGCCAGTGGAAAGTGGTCCTTCAGCGGGATGTGCTGAGCCCGCTGCACAGGCACATGGCCTTACCCCACCCAGTGGACCCCTGGCAAGGCAGGTCTCTGGACCTGAGTCCCATGATCCATGCATTTAACAGCCTCGCCTCGGTGTCTAAATTGCCTTGGTGGCCAGACGAGAACATGTCCTTTCTGGTCCCTTCCAGCAGCTAGCCCAAGGAAGTATCCTAAGAGAGCCCCTAGATACATTTTCACCTGAATAGGCAGGAGGTTTCTTGGTGGGCTTAGTAAGCAATGACTTTGTGATGTGTGCCAGACCCGTGTCTGAAGGGATGCAAATAACTGTTGATGGTCTACACATCAGATTCCTCGTTTTTCAGTTTTGTTGTAAGGCAGTGGTTCTTTGAGGAAGTGTGGACAAGACTTCAGAGTCCACTCTCTGACAGCAACCTCTCTCCCTTTCTGCTTGCAAGTGACAACAGGAAAGCAGCAGCAAAGTAGTGAGTTTTGGGGTGGGTCTTTTTGGGGGGTGGGATGATATAGTGTAATATCTACATTAGTGCTATTCATGGGACCTCTAAAACCCATAATGCCCCTTCCAGGACCCCCTGTACATGTTTCCTACTTGTTCAGATTGAAGCTATCTTTCTTTGGTGTTTTTCCAGCATCTAGTACAATGAGATCTCACCTCACGGACCATGACCCCAGGTCTGTGGGCTTGTAACTCAATGCCGAGCTGATCCTTGAGCTGGGGTTCATGCACAGTGTTGTCACTTGCACCATTTCTATTACAGGGACTGTGTCCAGATGGGCTGAAGGCACTCCATCTGGAATGACTGTGCTTCTCACCCTCATGTAATGACTACCATGATATTTTCTACAGTAGTCAGTGATCTTCTAGTTATCACAAAAAGACCTTGAACTGAGAGCTTTCAAAAGACAGTAAGGGAGTTGAGAATGCAGCTAACTCCTTGTGGGCACTGTGGTTACTGAGATAATGCTGGATACAGGATTCAACAGGAGGCAAGTTCTGCTGGCAGTTTGTCCAGCCTGTGGATGTCAGTGTCATACAGTGGGGAAAGGGGAATGTCAGAATATCTGAAGGAACAGAGACATTGCAGAAAACAGAAGCCTCATGCACACACATCTATCACGGCTGGCATGAGTGCCAAGATCATGGAGAGTGACAAGGGAGAGCAAGGAGTGCTCATGGTGAGCCATGCAATCAGGCTGAAGACCAGGAGGCTCCTGTAGGGAATTATCATATGAAGCCATGGCCCATTAATGCACAGTGGGTGTAACAGGGCACAGTGTTCTGAAATCTGAGATCCAGTTTGCGCTAGGGCGAATCGTGTAGGAGAACGGTGGCCCTCCAGATCTTTTTTGTACAGGCCAAACTGTGGATGGTCTTGCAAAAGGCCATCACTGGGAGTGACATAGTAGAGAAGTGTAGAGGCACCAGCAGCAACTGGGCTCTCTGGACAGGCTTGGTGTTGGGCCCTGACACAAGGACTGGAGAACTGGTTCAGTGCTCTAGTACACAGGGCACTAAAACAAATGTAAAAGTGCAGTGGTGGGAGAATAAATGCTATCTGAGTTATATGGCTGACTCTGCCCTGACAGGCACTCCTGAAACCATCTCATCTTGTTCCAGGCAGGAGAACTCTTGTACTTCGCGCTGCCTTGGGAAGACAGTTCAGTTCCCATACTATTTTTTTTAGTCTGTTAATGAAAGTGCTTTCCTAGGGTGCAAAAAGTACAAGGCAACAGGACATAATAACATGTATTAGCAGTCTCTGATATTAATAGTACAGACTGTCACATGATATGACAGTGATTAAAGTGGGCATGGATGGAGGTCTCCTTTTCTTCTGGGAGGCACTGTTCCCCTTTGCAAACAGAAAATAAACACAGCCCTTCCAGAGCATAAATGCCAATAACTGTGAAATTTTGATTAAATAATAGATATGTGTAAAAAAGCACTTTTTATAGTATGTGATTAAGAAAGATAACTAGACATCCTTACAGCTATAATGATAATAATTACTGCAATGCATAAAGTGCAGAATATGACACTGGAAAGGCCACTATTAACCTTTCCAAGGGTTATTTTTGTTGTGTTTTTGACACTATGGACATCAGTGTTCAGAGAACTAAATAAACTATAGCTGTGACAGTTCTTTCCAAGCATTCTCTGGTATGTTAAAAAGGAGCTGTAGAGGGGAGTGAAATACCTTCTATTCAAAACAGATGTTTGTTTAATATCTAACATCTGTGTAGTCTTAGAAAAACTGTTTTGCTAAGACTTCTGCAAATCTTGGTAATTCAGAAAACTGACGACAGTGTTTCCCTGCTTAAAATAAGCTATAAATAACAGCTCCATATACCGGACCAAAGGCTTTTTTACTCCTAGCAATAAAATTTCCTGTCTCTAAAGTGCGATGTCACGTTGTCCAGCAGATCACATCCATTATCGGGTAATGCTAATCTGTGAATTCCATGTTATGACATCTCTGTGCCTTGCAGCTCTGGTGGAGAATTACAGAGCAAACACCACTGTTCATAAAAACTGAACTGCTATTTTAGATCTTACCAGAATTACTTGGTGTGGAAGGGCTGGGTAAATATGTTGGGAAATGCAGAAGAGATTGGCTGTGATGGCATCAGGTTTTCCAGTAATAAGAGGGAGAGTGGGTAAATTCCAGGAGTCTAAACATGAGTCAAAGCAGAACATGTGAATGGAATGAATAAGTAATATCGGTACAAATCCCCTCAAAATTCCTGCAACTGGAAAAGGGGAGTTGGCTCTGGAGCTTCGTAATTCACCTATCTGTAATAGAGGCTGGTCTCTGTACATCAGTCAAGCTTGCAAACATGCCACTGATGTTCAGTTCTGCTTTCTATATGATAAAAGGGTCCCTATTAGTCAGAGTCTCCACAGCTGCAAAAATTATTTTGTATGAAGGCGAGAAGATGCCATTATTGTAAATGATGGCATTGCAATGTAATAGATGGTGTGAAAGAAGGCTGTAAATTCTGGGTCACTGCTCTCTGTAGAGTCCTGCACATAATATAAGCAATCTAGTAGTCCAAGCTGCTCAGGATAGTGTTTTTTAAACACATTAATTAAATCATACTGAAGTAAATTCAGCTAAGCCAAAATTTCTTCAACAATTTATTATTGAAAACACAATTAGCTGCAGGCATTTGGAGGAGTTTTGTGAAATCAAAGGCTGCACTGCAACTGAGAGTAAGTTCTCCAACCATCAACTCATTAATAGCAGAAAATGGATGTGCTGCTGCAAGGCACCAAATCAGAAGAAAAAATATGGAACTTGTTTCTGTGATTTCAAGAACAAATTCTATATGTTAGAACTTCATTCTTAAAGTTGAAACTCAGACCCCTTATACCCAAAATTGTTGGTCTTTGGGGCAGATTAAGGAGTTAATGGGTACAGCTATTGGGTTCAAATCTCTTGTGGCAACAGAATTATCCTGATTTTTCAGGATCACTTTCCTGATTCTCGTTTCTCTCAATTTCACTATCATTTCTCATGTTACTCACTTTCTGCATTGTGCTGGATGCATCAAAAATAACTGTTACTGGAATAAGGGCATGTTAGCCAAACTCAGGCCATAAGAAAGAAACCTGCTGCTCTCATCCATGCCACCCTGGGAACCAGGTACTCTGGCAGCACGACTTCTCTGTGAAAGGAGCTGAGAGTTCAGTCCACAATAGCTGCTGAAAGGAGCAAATAGCAGAGGCAGCAAAATGTTCTTTAACCAGCAGAGCAGGGCCTGACACTCTCTGCAGGAGACAGTAGCTGCATAGGCACAAAGGAAAAGCAATTTTGCATTAAATGTCTGTGGGTAGTGAGGACTGAAACCACAATTCCCATGTTAAGGCTGTAAGAGTGCTCCAAATGAAACTTTTGCCCTAATAGGAAGAAAATTTAAACTCAACTGACCCATTAGTATCCAAACCTCATTTTTATGTCCATTCATACAGCTGAGAACGTAAAGTAAATCTTGTCTTGTAGACATGGATCCTACTTTATTTAAGGTTATGAATTGTCTTCTGTGCTTCTTCCTTTCCTGTATTACATTGAAAGCAGGGGTAACAGGATTAAGGAATTTTGCCTTCCCACCTTCAGATGCTCTTAAATGAATCAGCCCAGAAGAAAAACATGTTCAGTACTTTACTTTTAATTCCTATTGACTTTCACTGCTGTTTGCTTTCAGAAGAGATGCACAAATGCTAATGTAATTTAAGGAACTCAAAGGCTGCCTCCAATGGCTGAGCAGGAAGTAGTAGAAATTGCAGGCAAGGCCTGATAAGGCTACATTTATTTAATTATTTTGTTGATGCACTAAGTTCTGTTATTGAATCCCAGGTTAGCATCAGCTTCGGGGTCACGACATTGCAGGTTTTATCTCAATCTGATTTGCCAAGGAAATTAGAGTTAAGGTGTTCTCCAAATTTATGTTTGTAGGCTCATTCCTCTTTATGACATGGCAACTTAGTGGTCAGTGTCAAGCAAAATTACTTAAAAGATCCTATCAACTGTGCTAACTCTCAGTGAGTTCTGTGGAAATAGTTGATCAGATGGAGGAACAACACTCAAATTAGTGCCCTTCTATCAGAAAGGATGCAAACTGATCCCACTGGCATCATTAGACATGAGCAATTCCAAATCAGTCAGACATTAGATGTTAATGCTGGAGAAGCTTCTATCAAAGTTTATATATTATTAGCTTGGAAATTGATGAGGTTCAACATTGTGCCTGTAAAGCTACACAGGCATACAAAGAAACTGTGGGGATTTTCTGGGTTTCCTCATTTTTCCAGATTTCAGTTAAAGGTGCAAATACCTCAGGTGATCAAAGAAAAGCCTAGCAAAAATAGATTCTGGACTTACCATGGAACAGGACAATGTTGTACCTTAGAAAAAACTGAAGCACACTGAGGAAAGCACAGAGAAAATAAAAATTTCCAAATGGCACAAAATACGGCAACCAACTTCTGTGATGAAATTTAGGTATTTTGACAACGCTTATAGAGTGTAAGGGAGATGGAAGAGTTCTTTCTAGATGTGGGAAGAGATAGTGGAAAGACCATTAATTTATGAAGTCACAATAAAAAATAACAAGTACCTGCAAATGATACCTTCCTTTGAACACCACACAATCACACCCTGCACAAATCCCTTTGCGCCGTGCTTCACTGGCTACTCTGAAAACACTAAAAACAACAAAAAAACCCCACACTAAACTTATTGCAAGCTTGATTATTTTCAGTGCTTTTCTGGCCTAATCCCTTGCTCATTTGCCCATTGGTTGCAGTCCAGCCTCATGGAGATTCCAAGAGGACATAACAGGATACTCCTCCCACCAAAGGACACTTTCCACTGCCACGAGTGTGTGGGCTCCCCTCGCTGGTTTGGGTTATGCTGTGGTGCCACATGGGAATCTCTTAACACACTCACTTCTCAGGTCAGGTGGGCTTATCACATTTAAGCAGCCTCATGCTCCCTGTAATTTGTACATGGAATGAGGATGAAGCAGGTAAAGGCAGAAAGATCCGAAAGTACAGGTCCTGTCACAAAGCAGGAGAAAGGGATATATTAACCTTTAAAAGTCCTGCAGGAACAAGCGGTCCTATAGAATGCACCATGGTTTTGGAAATTTATGAATTACACAGTTTAGCAAACATACATACATGTAACTTATTTTTCAGTCACTGATGGTGGTGGTTACCTCATACATTTGTGAAATGGCCCTCACCAAATCATCCCCACCTGTTTGCAGAGGTGCCTCCCAGCCTTCAAATGATACAAGCCACATTTAGGAGCCAGCTGAAGTAAGCTGAACAAACTGGATATATGGCAAGGATTGGTTACGGAGCTCTTCTGAATTTCACCGCTCACACACCCGTAAGGTGCCTGACAAAGCATTTTTTGATATTTCAGAATGAATGCATCACTTTTCCCTGATACAGTAAGCACACTGAAACTGCTCTGATCTCTGAGAGTGAAACATCTAATAAGCAGTTAAGAAACTTGAAAGAGCACATCTACAAACTTTAGGCAGCCCTATGAAAAGCAAAGACTGAGCAATAAAGAGTAAAAATTAGCCTGGAATTATTTTCATGTTCTCACTGGTCTCAATTCTGACCCCCTGGAAGCTGCTAGAAATATTGTCACTGGCAGAACTGAAATATGAGAAGACCTCAAGCTGCTCTTGAAATATTACTACTCATTTCCTGATGTGAACTCCCTGACTTCACAGGAAGCAATGGAATTTGGTCATGTGTATTTAAGCTGCATTTAAAATTTCTAAACGTGAGATACCTCTGAAAAACAATACATACACATATGTGTGTACATACAGGTATATATCTTAATTAGTAATGGAAAAATTGGCTTTTTGGCAATGTTCAGCATGGTGAGACATTTCTGTCTCCTTTATCAAATTATAAAATGTCTACATAAAATATATCAGTTTATGCCAGGATGTGGCTTTTCCAAGATATTATACAGGTGTTTTCCCTGGGCAGAAATTGGGGTGGAACAGCAGCCATCCCTATTCTTTGCTACTCCTCAGGTCAAATTTCAGCCCCTGAAAATGTGTTGTGGTGACAGTATTGTCGTTGGAAAGACAGCTGTAACTGGATTTCCATGTTAGTGGAAAAGTTTTGTGTTGTCTAATTCCAAAAGTTTAAGACCTCAAGATCCAAATAACCAGATGGGCACTATTGTGTATCAAGCATGTGTATGACATGTAGAAGAATTTGGGCAATATTTTCTTGCTAGAAAAGTGTTGTGGTTTAACCCCAGCTGGCAAAAAATGCACCACACAGCAGCTTGCTCACCTACCCCCATCCTGCTGGGAGGAAGAGTAAAAGTGAGAAAACTCAGGGGTTGAAATAAGATCAGTTAAAGAATAGAAATAAATAATTATAATAGCAATAATAACGATATTGATAATAATAACAAATGAATTATACAATATAATAAAATAATAATGTAATTAATAATAAAATAATAGTAATGAAATAGTAATGAAAAGAAAAATAACACAGAGAGAAATAAAACCCAAGAAAGACAAGTGGTGGAAATGAAAACAATTGGTCATCACCAAGAGGCTGATGCCCAGACAGACCCCAAGCAGTAGCCCCCAGCCAAACATTCCCCCTAGTTTTGTTGCTGAGCATGGCATCATTTGGTACGGGACATTCTTTTGGTCAGTCGGGGTCAGCTGTCCCAGCTGTGTCCATTCCAAATCCTTGTGCACCCCCAGCCCACTTGCTGGTGGGGTGGGATGAGAGGGAGAAAAGTCCTTGGCTCTGTGCAAGCTCTGCTCAGTGAGAACTAAAACATCCCCATATTATCAACAGTTTCCAGCACAAATCCATAGCACAGCCCCATGCCAGCTACTGAGAAGAAAATTAACTCTACCTCAGCCAAAACCAGGACAAAAAGCAGCCTAAATTTCACTACTCCCTTTTGTGAACTCCAACAAAACTGCTAAAAAATTATATTGTTTTAAAAAAGACTATAATTGTTCATGACTTGTGAGCTTGCCAACTTTAGGTCCTGAAGTCATTGATAGGACACCTGTCCTCCTGCACAGCAGAAGCCACAGCACCCCAAGCTGCACAGCTGCTCTGATATCCTTAACTTCTTTTTTCACCCAGCACACTCTCACCAGGACACCTTGCACATGTGCTCAGAGGTTAGATGTTGCAATATTAGACAGGATTTTTCTCATACATGTACAAGATATATTTCCTAATATATAGAGGAGAGTATAAACACTCTCCCTTATGTTCATGGTTTGCATTTCTAATAACAGACAGTAAGTACTGCCTGGGCGTACTGACGTAGCTTTTTAACAAAACTCGAACCGAAAACCTTCTGACCTGAACCACAGTTTTGGAGTTAGTTTGGATACAGGCAGATCCCCAGAGCACGTGGGTGTTTGTTTAGAACAGTCCTGGACACTTGACTGTGTGAGATTCCAAAAATATCACATAGCATCAAACTGACTTAAAATTTCCATTGGGGACCTACTTCTCCCTTGTCTAGGATATTCATAACAAAACAACAACATCAACAACAACAAAACCCTACCCAAAAAAAGTCCTGCAGGGATGACTAAGTTGCATTAGTTCTCCCAGAGGTATAATGTATACAAATCAAATCAAAATATAAATCATTCCACCCTGTTGTGGGGTTTATGCACAGTTTCTTTTAATAAAATATGCAAATATTTTGCAGTAAATTGATTTCCCAGTTTCAGTTCTCTTATCTCCATATTTATTATTCATGATTCTTCTACTCCCCTACTTGAGCAGATAAAAAAAAAAAAGAAAAAAAAAGAGGGGAAAAAAGACTGTGTAGAGTTCACTTGCTTTTAGGAACTAGCTTTATTATTGTTATTATTAGCACAATTTTATACTCCTAGGAGTGAAAGATAAATGTAGATATTACTTCTAATCTCAACCAAAGCTAAGAGGTAATACAATGACACTCTTTAATGCAAATCACTGCAATAAATGGCTACATAGCCCAAGTGTTCTGCTGCATTACAAATTGTAATGAAAGTTTGAATTGCTGAGCAAAATGACTGTTGTTTAACCTGTGACCAAGCTGGATGGTATCAGTTCTGTTGTTAAAGGTGTACACACCATGACTGTACGGGAAATAAACCCAAATATTTCAGATACCTAAAGTTGTTGCTAAAGAGGCTTTCTGGTTGAAAAAAAGTAAATTGCTGGTCAGTTTTCTATTGCATTAGCCGATGTATGCAATTGCTGGTTTCCATCACTCTGTGGTTAGCAAGTTCTGCAGCAGAGAATCAAAACTGATCAAATGTGGGTGCATCATTCTGGCTGCTGGTGCTGGAGGTTTCTGTGGGGATAGAGGACACAGAGATGAGGGAGTCAGCGAAGGGCAGGGCAGCAGAGCAGGCACAGCTCATGGCATGCCAGGAGAAGGTCAAAGACAAAGTCAAGCAAAGGGAGAATGGGACTCCAAAACCAAACAAAAGTTGGGTTTCATTCCTGTGTGAAGAAGATTCTGTTAAGAGTACAGGTATAAATTATTATAAGCATATGCTCCAAGTAAGTTCCGTTTTCCTGCTACTTTCAATTTAATTAGGTATAATGATTTCTTTCCATTAAGATCCTCAGTGGATTACAGGTCTCATTTTTAAAAATGTGTCTGTGATTTAGCAATCCAATTGCTTTTTGAAGGATTTAAAAGTCTTATGCCTTTACGAATGAAGAATCAGACCTGTAAATATTCCAACAGGAATTACAGTTGAGTAACAAACCCTAGAGAAGAGAAAGATTTTTTACAGATATTCTAGGCTTGTTGGACTGGCTGAAGAATTAAACCACATTTTGTTCTGATAGTGCATTGCTTTACAGGAGTTTGGGTGACTATAACCATGAATTTTGATCTTTGCAGAAACAACATTTTCATCTAAAAATTCCTCAGAAGAAAAATTCCCAACAAGACCCTAAGGTGGGCTATTTGTGAGCAGAGGGTTCTGCAAGGTTTGGCCGAAAGCGCTGAAGATCAAATTCTCTCTCAAGTCAAAGAAATTGTGTCAGCACAGTATCTGGCCTTAGGTATAAGCAGTGAAAAGAGACTGCATTGCAACTGCATTGGCATTGCAAATCAGATGGGGAAAGAAGGAAAATTCACAGAAAGACCTTAGACTTCTTTCTAATTATTCCATTTCTTCTCTGCCAAAAAAAAAAATGATTTGGTTTGTCTCTGCACTTCAGCATCAGCTTTCACCTGGCATAAATCCCTGCTTTAAATGGAATGGCATCATTAATCTAACATGATGACGTGAAAAGTTGCGCTCCTATCTCCAGAAGAGGCTTGCAGGTTTATTCAACAGTAGAATAATCCTCTTTGCAGGCTGAAAACAAGTTATTTTCTGTAGGCAGGTTTTTTGATGTTTACTTTCTTGACAAGCAAATAAGATGGTTTTTCATCAGAGAACCTGACACATTATTAGAAATTATGATTTGCCATCTGCTTTTTCTCTTCAGTCTCACTCCTAATACTCCCAAGGTTTGTATTCTCTGCATTGGTGCATGCCAGGGTCTAAAGCAGAGGTCGGGTATGGCAATGGGTCAGGGAGGAAGGGGCTCCGGACTGATGGATTTCTGACTGCAGTCAACTACTCCTCACTGCTGCTTGGTTACATCCAATACAGTACTTTTTTATTATTATTTTATTAAGATGTAAATTAAATCTAAAAAACTCTGAGAAAGAAAAGTCTGCTTGAAAAAGTTTGTTCATGTTGCAGAGTATTATCTGTAAGTCCTCCAGCTAGGCTAAAAGCCTATCCCACTGCTCCTTGGGATTTCTAGTGAATTAATAATGTCACTGATGAATATTCAAAAGTAGGCAGCTATTGTGCCTCCAAGCACATAATTAATTATTCATTACACATTTTTATTCACTGAATTAAAAAACACAGGGTGCTCTGGGAAATGAAGTGTAGTTCACTGCAGGGGCATGAAATTCTACACTGGCCCTTTAAGGATTATTACTCTGTATTTATAGTTGCCAGGGCAACATAAATGCCGGGCAATTAGATCATGGGTTGTCCCCGAAGACTGATGGGATAATAAGCAGTAGTCAAGTATTAAGTTGACCCAGTAAATGTCCCACATGAATAAACCTGGGCTAGGACCACAGCTGGCATCTTTCAAATAAAACTTTTACATTAATATAGTTTAAAAGGTGCATTTATCCGGGAATTGAACATGCATCCACAGTGGGAAAGCTGTGGAGAGGACTAATACCACTTCCCGGTGGTGGTCCACAGGCTTTGTTCCTCGGGCTGGGCTTTGTGCAAAGTTAGGAGCATATTCAGCCTCTAAAAAGCTCAGAAGTGGGGACAGCCCCACATTTACCCCCTAAGAGCCAATGTTCTGTGTTGGTGGAAGGTATTTTTTTTCCCTACTTATTCTGCAGAACTCACCAGCAGGGGAGAAAACCAGTTTGGTTCTGAGCTTTAAAAAACAGGTATTAAAATTTGACAAAAAAACCCAAAAAACAACCCTACAACTGTTTAACTGGGTATGATTTTGCCTTAAAAACTGTTTAACAGAACCATAGCATCAAGATGACCCCTGTAAATTATTACCTGTGAGATGTGTTACTGAGGGCATTTTCCAGACAGTAAAGAGCAATCTAAAAATATGAAATGAAAAGGATCCGAGAGATTTCCCTAAACTACGCCTTTTTTTCTTGTTTTTTTTGCAAATACAAGTTTCAAATTCTTACTGACTACTGGCCATGCCTTTTTGCACTGTATTAATTTCCTGCAAATCCTCCTCCACAAGCTCAAAAATTTATCTTTCTCTCAAAACTATTTTCAAGTTAAAAAAGAACACAAACTGTGGAGAACACACACACACATATTATTCAATTTTTTCCCCATTAACACTTGTTATATTAATTTTTTTTAACTTAATTCTTTCCACTATCTCCACTGGTGACACTAGGTGATGGTTTTATTGTGCTTTTAGATCACTAATTTTGTAGAGGAAAATGGGAAATCATAGCTTATCTCTGCCTGCAGACACTTGGCCATGCTCAAGCATGAAATAGTTCTCAGTTAGAGATATAGTAATGCTTTCTATAGTTTTGTAATGCAGGGGAAAAAAAACAATTCCCTGGAAGTATTATACATCCCTCAGTGTAAGAGAAAAGATACATCTTATCAGTGAGTGTGTGTGTGCATAGATTTACCCTAACATACAGATACGCATCACACTGCCCCAGACAGCTGAATGCATTTGCTCATTCATTAAAGTTATGCTTATATAAAATGAAATTACTAGCTTTGTAGAGAAAATATTTTGAGGAAGAAAGGAAGGGCTTAGACACAATTTTTCTATGACAGTATTATTCGTCATAGCTTTCAGCAGGCTGCACTTTTTTACACTTAATTATTTGGGGCATAATTCTGTCTGGCAAGCAGAGAAGCTGACCTTTCCCCTAAAGGAGAAAATAATGGACACCATAAAGAGCTGAGGGGACGAGCATGCACAGGCTGCTTGGTCAGACACTGGACAATGTGAGTTTGGGACAGTAGGACTTACATGCTTAAAGTTAAGCATGCACTTAATTATTTTTATGCGATCAGATCCTGAGAGCTGAACAGCTGATCCGATCCCTCAGCCTGGTCACAGGTATGGGTCACCTCTGTCACCTCATGTGCTCAGGCGGGAATTTGTTCAGGAGATGTAGCAGGGATTGCCCCTCAGCATAGCCAAAACCCCTGAGCTGCAGGTTCAGGACACATGTTCAAGGACATTCACCCTGTCAGGGCTCCCCTCCACCACATAACAAATCTGCGGGGACAGCAAACCCTAGGACATCACCTTTGCTGCTTTTACTACTCACTGTTGAGTGCTGTGTGTATTTCTCAATGACAAGTCAAAAGGTACGTGGGAATATTTCTAGGTACGAAATATATTCATTTTCATACTTATAAATATGGATGTGGTTATATTTTATATATGTGTGTACAGACACTAAAATGGAAAATGTCTAGTGCAAATTAATTCGTTTGCATTTGTGGATTTGAAATATCAGCAAAATATCATTTCTAGCAATTATTTTTAGCTACAGGTAAATGATAGAGGACTGGCTGCTTCAGCAGCTTGTATCTGTTTATTAATTACAAGAATGCAAAAAATTGACAAAAACAATTGAGATTTCTGTCATGGCATTGTGAATCTCAGGACAATATCCTGCAGAATTAGTCAGTAATTCTCCACTTGGATGTAGTCCATGATAAACCTGACAAAAATCAACTGCAGTGGATGCCTCTACAGCATTCTGGTCTGGTCTGCCATAGCAGGAACATAACAAGTTCATGGGGAATCTCTGTCTTACTTAATAGTTAGAAAAATTAGGAACTGTCCTAGTCCGCAAGACCTAGCAAGGAAAACAGCATGATCAAATAGAGATGTTGATTTTGCTGGAAGGAACACACTATCCAAAGTTCAAAGTAGGCTCATGTGGAGATAATCAGTCACTATACTAACAGCAGCACCAAAGAGATGTGATTTACAAGGCTGCAGCTTTGGCCAGAGAAGTTATAGTGAGTGATCTCCCAAAAGTTACATCTTAGCCTCATGACCTGGCCGATCTCATCCCAAAGTCTCAACAAGTTCAGCCCCACACACAGAGACATTTTCACCAGTATTTCTAGATCTTGTCAAAGAAAAGATGGGGTTTGTGGATAACACTTCACTGCTGGTGAAACACATAGATGGACATTGAGTTCCCTTGGTAACATTCAGCTCAAGACAAATTCCTTGGCATTCACACTTTCTGCATCAGAAAGAAAATCTTCTTTCAAGGCTGATATATCCATTCTGTGGTCCTCTTCCCGCAGCAGTGCACCTGTATTTATGGCAAAGTAAATGTTTATAATGCAAAAAATGTGACAAGCTCATTGAGGAGCCAAGGAGCCTCCTTTGTTTTACTGGTGCTTTGTCACTAAGTTTGTCAGCTGTATGACACCTGGAGCAAAAGCTCCTTAGGATAGTCAGGTTGTCTTTGGTCTCTCTGGGAGGTACTGAGCACACATGAAGAGCTCTGTATCAGGACTAAAGGGAGAGGAACAACACTATCAAGCTAACATAGTATTGAAATTTCTAGAACTCACCTTTCTTTCCTGAAGAGGAAAATTGCTCACAATAACTGGAAGTGCCTGTGTAGTAAGATATCAGGTCTTCAAATCAACGAAAGTGACTGGCTTTTTAGCCATAGATATCAAACAGAAACCAAAGGTATATTCACAGTGACACTAACACTGTAGATGTGCTTCCACCAGTTGTGACTCTTGGTCACTCAGAGATCAGAAGATCCACTTCAATGGCACCAGCACCTGAACTAATTAGCTCTCAGTGGCACAGTGCTAACAGAGCTGGCACCTTTGCAAGGTGCTGCACTTCACAGCGTGGGTACAGGAGAACGCCTGGAGACAGCAGCCCCATGTGCCACTGTGCAGTGCTGACCTGACTCAAAGGTCATGGAGGAGACAAGTGACAAAGCCAGGATGGGAAACACAGATTTCATAAATTCTCATCCTGTGTTTAATTCCTCTGTCCCTTCGAGGAGTTCAAGAATTTAACTGGACAGGGGTGATGTGTGGGCAGATTTGCTCCATTGAGGACATTCTTGATTTACAAAGGAGGAGTTGACACTGAGAAAATCACATCCCACAGTCACTGTGTTATATGGGTTAAAGCAAAAATGGTTTTGGAGATGCACATTTGCCTTCTAGGGCATCCAAAGTGCAGCATAAAGGGGGCAGAGGATAGAAAGAACAGGAGGAAAGACTTAACTAAGAGAAGGGTAAATTGTGCTCTACTAAAACAACATTACAAAAATTATCAGGAAGGCATATCTATATTCCAGGCAGCCTAGAGCAGTCAACTTAGTTCATATAGTTGATCAGGAGCACTTGATGAAATATTCCACTGAAGTGTCTATTATATGATTTAACAGATCTGGTTATGTACAATCTTATGTCTAAATATATAGAGATATATGTGTGCATGTATCTCTGTATGTATATTGAGAGAATAATAAAAGACATTTTTAACCATCTGTTTCAAGCAATGCACCTATCTTAGACCCTAGAAAAATGAAGGGGAGAGAAGAAAAGAATGGGAAAAGAAATTTTTCTCTCCCTCAACTCCCAGTCTTTAATTACAATACACAGGTAAATAAGGAGACAGGCAGACGAGTAGGCAGAAGGGCACAGATAAAAGGGCATGTATGTTCAAAGGAAACATAATTACCTGCTATTCCCTTGCTCTCTGGAAAAAAGTTCAGAGTTTCAATACTGACAGAAGCTAAAAATTGATCCATAGAAAAATGTTCACTTCACTAGAGGCTGCAAAAGAGCCTTAGCAACTGACACAGAGGAAAGTTGTTCTGAATTCCTTCAGGCAGGTTGGAAGGCAGCTCTGACTTGAATAACGCAAGAGGCCTTTGAGGCATACAGATGCCCTCCTTTCTGAAAAGTTTTTCTTGGAAAGCAAACTTCCTCCTCTCAGCTCACACTTGGCAGAGAGGATTGCAGTCCAGACTTGCTGTGCACATTATTTCCTTCCAGTATCAGTGGACACAGCTCAACAAAAGTTAATAGCTCTTTACTGCTTCGAGCTTTTATATGAAACACAAGTAATCACCCAATCTGCCCCTTCCATCCCTCCATTCTTCTTAATCTCTATTTCCTGGCCATCCTAGCTAAATTCTCCTCCTCTGCTCTGCCTTCAGACAAACTCAGCCTGAGAAAATTAAATATTTATTCCTTTCCAAGACCTGTCCCCTCGTAACGTGAAGGATGTAAGCACATCTGGAAGTGAACAGACTACAGACTTTCATCTCTGCAGTGTAACATGTGGTATTAATCCTTCTGTCCCCTCCCCCTAAATGTCTCTTTGGAGCAGGGAATAGCTCTTTCCCCATGTTTCAACAACACCCAGCAAGATGAAATCTCGACTGAGTCTTTGGGCGTGTTTTGAAAACTCCATTGGCTGGATGGGTGGACCCAAGGCTGGGACAGAGTGTGCAGTTAGCAGGGGTCTGTTAGCCCTGCATGTGCTGCTACTGCTCCTCCTCTGGTCCTGCTCAGCACCAAGCTTCTCTTACTAGTTTTCAATGTTCAGGGACTACTTCTATAAGGCAGTATTAGAGGTTCTTCTCTGTCATCACCTTCAGCCATGTCCATATTTTCTTTAGAGCAATAATTAAAACAACATATTCAGCAGCTGGGTTATTTTTTTCCCTAGATTTAATCTGTTCGGGCTCTGATTTACATATTAAAAGCACTAATTAGCCCCTCAGAGTGTCTGAGCACGGATAGTGCAATAACTGGTCATGTAGTCACTAGAGACCACTCCCTAGTGCTTTTGGTAAGATCTCATGTATACAGCCTCAGTCTCTGGATGGCAGGAATGGCCATGTGTAGAGGGTTGTCTGCTTTGTTTCATAGCATTGAGGGACCGTAGTGCCGGATTGCTTCATTCTTGCATTTTTTCTTCTCTTTGAAGTGTTGTGTTTGATCTGTCTGCTTGTCTGTCAGGTTTTCCCCCTCCCCCATTCCCCACTGCGTCATGTGCAAGAGCCTGCGAGAGGATGGACCGCCTTTGGCCAGTGCTGGTGCAGAAAATTCCAATCCAATCAAAGGCACAATGGCCTTTTCTCTCAGCTTTGATGCAGCATTTAAATAAACAAGAACTGTGCTTTCAAAAAGAAAAAAAAAATTCAATAACCCTCTGAGCCATTCTTCTGGCTAAGGATATTTGAAGGAATCGTTTAATTTTCTTTGCATGTTTAGAAGTCACCTACAAAATTGCTCAGTGGTCTGGAAGCAATGTTGCATAGCCCCAGGTGAGAGGCCTAAGACTGAATCCTGATTGAGCTTGTTTCCAAAGCTGCCAGAAGCTATGAAGCCTCCAGGGTGGGAAGAAAGGCTCTCCCAACCCAACTAACAGAGTTTTGATACTCAGCTTCTTCCTGGAAACGTGTACAGGCAAGACAAGCACCTCACCCCCCGCAATCACTGTGAATACCCCATGTTTTTGGAAGGCACAGAACGTCCCATTACTCTGGAAAAGGTACAGGACTTGTTTCCTCACATGAGATGCTGTGACATGAATGTGACGCTTTTTGCTTGGGCATTGGGAGCTGGTATCCCCACACAGCACTGAACTGCCCTGCCTTATGGCACCTGGCCCCCTGGAGGGATATTTGCACCATGTTTCATCGGCAAATTCCTCTGGGAAACAAAACAGAGCAATTGAGCACCAGGCAGGGGCACTTCCCCCTCTTCTGAAGAAGCTGTGCCATAGATCAGGTTTTTTTTTAACCAAGGCTAGGGAGGAAGCAAGAACGAACCACCTGAATCAGTGCCAAGGGGCTCAAGAGGAGATGAAATTCTGCCCATTGCTCCACTCATGCATCTTAAATAATCTTACATGAATATCCTAACTCCATCACCAGGCAAACCAGGCAAATGATTTTCAGAGCAAGGAACATTCAAACATCAGTTTGAGCAAGACTTATATAATCATAGAACCATTAAGGTTGTAAAAGACCTCCAAGATGATTGAGTCCAACTTGGAAAGGGATTACTGGACAATACTCTCCTTGCTCTCTTTTTCAGCTGACCAGATAAAGCCAGTGTTATTGTTGTGATCCCCTAAAGCATTTAGGTCAGTGTGAATGGGACTCCTGGGCACTAGAGCCATGCAGTACTCAGCACAGCAATGTTACAAGCCAGGGGAAGGTGGTATTTAGGTAGATGGAAACAAGCCTGGGAAGAAGAGAACTGGAAAAATGAGTGTTCCTTGAAGTTTTTGTCCTGAATGAAACTCAGGGCTGTGATTCAAGTAATGATTTTTGTGCAATTATGTTTCTTTGGCTAAAAGAGCCTAAAGCCTATGAGGAGTTGCAATACCATAGAGAAAAAATGCAGATGGCACCTACATAAGTACCAGAGGGTTTGGCCAAAGACCAAGGGGAAATTGTCTTGGATGTGCCACCATCTTTGCTAACTATTTGCTCCATAACAACACTATACTTTTCCAAGACTCCCATTTCAGAACAGGTTTTTTTAAAAGCTTGAATTCCACTGTTACCACGAGCCAAAGCTGCAAGAGAACCCAGGAGACTGTAAAACTATAGCTTCTAAAAATGTTGACTTCTCTTCAAGTTAAAGGGAGGAAATCACAGAGTGGGATGTAGGTCTGGTGACACAACTGTGTAAACCACCCCCTGTTTCCAACAGAGGCAGATACCTCTGACATATTTAGAAACTTCATGCAAAGAAAACGAGGCAACAAAATCCATTTGATTTAAACCATAGGCACCCTTAGGCTGTCAGAACAGACCCTCTGTCTGCTGAGGGGAGGGAGCTGCTTGACTAATGCCAGCTCTTGTGAGATGCCTCTCCAACCTTTAAATGGGTTGGGAATGCTCGCAGACGCACTATTCTGTTTAGCAGCTTTGCAATTACAACTGCTTGTGCAAACGCCATCATCCACAGTGTGTGCCTCAGTGATTTCAGTAAGAAAGTCCCAGTCACAGCTGGCCACAGCCCACAAAGAAGAAGAATATGATTGTATTTAGGAACTCCTCCTTCAGGACAGAGTAAACACTGTTTTGGATAGATGAGAGCTGATGAGGGTTTTACAAGAAAAACCTACAGTTCTGCTATCAAATCCTTGTAAAGCAGTAGCTCAGAGACCTCTAGAGGAGAGAAGACCTTCAGTCCTCAAAGGGCATCATTTCTTATTCAAATTTCCTTTTAAAGAGTATCTTAAGAATTGTTTGTCAGCTCCTCTGATAATCCAGGCAGCTATTTTTTCCCAGACTTCTCAATAACTGAAGCCATATGTTTTGCTTTGATACAAATCCTATAGAATTAAAAGATTTCTCAAGAAACATAATTATAGCCAATATTTACTGTTAACTAGAGAAGAGCTGAGAGCTGGAGTTTTTGGTATGTGCATTCAGTTTGTATCAGTCTGCTAGAGTAGCAGGTTGGAGGGCTCTGTCTAGCCAATGCCATTTTCTGGTGCAAAACCTCCAGGAAGCAGAATCACAGAATCATAGAATAGTTTGGGTTGGAAGGGACTTGAAAGATTATCTAGTTCCAATCCCACTGCCACAGGCAAGGACACCTCCCAGTAGACCAGGTTGCTCAGGGCCCCGTCCAATAATAAGATAATTTAAAAAACAAAAGCACCTTTGTTCTTCTCTGATGCACCTCCCTTAGAAGCTCATGGTATCATACCTCCTCCTTCCTCTCCTTCTCTCATGCTTTTATCACCTCCAGCTATCAAATGAGATATAACTTCCATTTGCAGCCCACTTAACTTCTCCACTTCTTCCCTGCTCTTCAGATCTTTCTTCTGTCACTCTACCAATATCTTCTCTTCTCCCCTTTGATTTCCCACATAGAATATATCTGGACTTCCTCTTGTTTCTCTGTTTCAAGTCTCTGCAATCTCACTGTTCATTTTCAGCATCCAGATGCTTTTTGAGACACCCAGAATTTTATGCCCAGCCTTCTTTTCTGCAATCTTCATAAACACTGGACTTTAGGAGACAATGAAATTGGCAGAAAAGCATGTTCTATTTCCCAGTGCCAAGGTGTCACAGCAAGCTCTCCTTTCGTGCTGTGCATCAGGTCATCATTCTTGGGATTCTGTTGTCTGTAAGCACATTATGGGTGTGTAACTTTGAGAGGGATATGGGGACAGAGGCTCATTAAAAGCTTCTGTGGTGCCCAGTGCAGAAGTAGCAATCACCAAGTTTCCTTTTATAGCCATCCTTTCAGTCTCCCTAACTGGCAAAGCAAAACTCAGCTGCCACCATCAAAGCCACACAAATTCTTGCCTTAAAACACAATGGTGCAAATTCTCAGCTGACTCACCAACTGCATCAATCAGACTCACTGCAAAGTACCTACATCTGCCACCAGATGTAGGTCTTGGCAGGGCTGGCCTGACTGTGGTGTTTGTGGTCCAGTAAGACCAGCTGAGCATCCTGTGATGTGAACTGTGCTGGGAATATTTCCCCAACAAGTTAGCTCTGTAGTCTCACAACCTTCTCTAGATCTCCAGAAGCGAGGAGATAACCAAGATCTTAAATCCCATCACCTGTTTGTACTCTCATCCTGAATAATGCAAGGCTTTCCTTCAACTGCTTACTGCAGTTACATGCAGCATATGTGGAATTTGTTTAACATAAACTTGGGCTTAACCACTACCACTGCTAATTGCTGGTTAAAACACAGCCTTGTGCTAATGACCAGGCAGAGTATCCTTTTCTCCATGCTGTGCAGGCCTGTTTCAAGGTCTGCAGCCTGGACTGTGCTCATCAGTGAGCTCACAGTGTATCTCTTACCAAGCAGGCCAAAGTCCACAGTGACACACTTTGGTAACAGAAAGATGTTGCTGAAAATAATTGGGCCTGGCAGCACTTAACTGGTTTCCAAAACCAGTCCATTAGTTCCAAAGCTCACTGACTGTTTGGTTGCTCTGTAAACCAGCCACATGCCTAGATATTGTGCCCAATTCATCTGGAATGAGTTTGATTTAACAATGTGTATTTGCAACAAGCTGCTTCTGTTAAAAAACAAAAAAATCCTTTGTTTTATCCCAGTTACACCTTTTTCCCTTTCTCTCAGCTGTGTGGCTGCCAGTGCCCACAGGTATTCCTCAGGGATGTGGCAGGAGACAACAGAACAACTGGCTTCTTGACAAGGGAGAGGTGGCTTGCCAACTGCTACCCATTGACTGGAGTGTGTGCTTGGCTCTGGGAGGCAAACACTGCTGCAATATGCTCTCCCTGGAGAAATCCATCCTCAAAAATCATGACTTTTGCTGAAATATTCAGAGATCTCACTACACTTTTAAAGCATAGGAGTTGAGCGCCAGAAGAATCAGATGAAAAATATGCATTTAAGTTGTTGGAAACAGTATTACAGTGCTTTCTCACAACACTATTTCTGCAGGTTTTGAGTTGGTTTTCTCTGCTTTGAACCCCCCATCGCCAAAAACTGCACAGACAAGGCAGATCCAGGGTCTGGGTGAACGCTGTCTCCTGCTTGGACTTAAAACATACTCTCCTTGGAGGAATTAAGATTCTCCATTCAAACAAGTTTGCAGAGATGTGGCAATGCAACACTTTTACTGTTGCTTTGGTGGATGCTTCCTGCTCATAAGTTCAGTCACCCTGTTAGCATTACACATCCACACAGACTCAAGATGTGCAAAGAGGCACATCCTCTCTAACTTGGAACGTGGAATTAATGGTGTTAGAGATGTCTGATTTAGTCTAGTGAGTACAGTCATTAGGCCGTGGATAGCGCAGATACCCTGATGTAACTGCAAGCTCACCACTCGACTGGAAGTAGAGAAATCCAAGCTAGTTACTACCTTGAGTTATTTCTCTAAGAGGAGCTTATGGTTACAATAATTCCTAATAGCCTCCAGCATTGAAACAGACAGAATCTCCCTACATGAAAGGGGTTGAAGAACACCAGAACACAAACACTGCGTAGCACTCTCGCATCTCAAGTGCACTATGCTTCAGCAGCAGGGAGGCACAGGCTTTACTCATCGCCTCTGTGACCTTGAGAACAAAATAGGGGAAACTAGATTTAGCTTCTCACTCAAGAGGGTGCTAAATTCAGTCTCTATTTTTCCCCAGCCTACTTCACCTTGCCCTTTTAGATGAAAGTATTGGTCAGAAAAAGCAAAAATATTGCATTACTGAGAGCCTGAAAGAATTAAATTGCTTAATGCATTATGCCTCATGAGACATCAGCAACTTTTAATCAGCATGTGAGATATTTCCTTCCACTTGCTAACTAGTTTAGGAGGAAGGAAGCTGGATTTAAATACAACTGTCCAAGTTCAGCCTGCCCAGCCTTAACTTCTGAGCAGTGTTACCAACCCCTCCCAGTCAATGCTCAAGGAGTTTTGCTAAATTGTCTGCTTCCAAATCCTACATCCTCCAAACAGCCCCCACATTCCTTCCAGCAGACAAAATCTGGAGTGGGGAGTTTGCTTCCATCTTTTGGCTTACACCATAGCCAAAAGAGACAGTACAGAGCACACACCACCTCCAGGCACCAAAAGTCCCCATTTCTATGTAACATGGGACTGGAGCAGAAAGGGGTTGGCTTTTTCATGATTTTTCCAAAATCTCCAAGTGAGGGAGGGGGGTGACAGTGCTGGCACACAGTTATCCTCTCGGAGCATTTTATCCTTTCGCAAAGCCCTCCCTAAGCTGTGCGTGATCCAGCCCTCCAGGACAGCTCACATTTCTGACCAGATTGTGCACAAGGTTCCAGCAACCGCCTGGAAAGTCACTCCAGCAATTAAGTGTTGGTAGATTTTTTTTTTATTTTTTTTTTAAATACGAAGGATATGGCCCACTGTGCAGGGTATTGCAGCCACCCTCCCTGTCAGGCCGTTTCACAGTAGTATTGTGGCGCCATGGAGAGGAGCTAATTGGATTTGTTGTCACCTCCCGAAGCTGCCAGGAGCTCACGTCTGCTCTGGTTACAGATGAAGACATCACGGTGACAGGCTTAGAGATGGCTCAGCTGGCATCCTAGGGCCACTAATAGAGCCATGTTGATTTAATGTCCGAGTGGAGAGGTGCAGACAAGCTGTTCAAGTTTTCTATTCCAAACAAAGCAGAGATCTGTTATCAGTTGTCTGTGGATCAGTAAATAAACTTCCATGTGGCTCTCACAGCACCTAACCATCGCTACAGAAGAATGACAAAGTATTTTAACATTGAGATGGTACTTTTAAATGAGAGCACTGTCTCTATGGTTTATATTGCCCTCAGGGAAATCAGTTAATTCCTTCATACATAAATTTTACTTAACTATGTAATTATGGATGAATCCTATTAGTCTTTAAATTGCTCACTAGTTAAAAGGTGTGTGTGTGTTTTCTACAGCTCTTTTTTGTGAAATGTACAGATCATCTGCACTTATGAAGATTAAAAGCCTATTTGGGGATTTTTGGTTGGTTGGTTGGGTTTTCTGCTTTTAAGTAAAAGTATAAAATTTATTAGAAGACTCAAGCATAATTTTTTTGCCTTTTCTGTATACTACTATGTGCTCAGAGCACAAAACTGGACTCAGGCAGAGTTCCCTTTATCCTCAGCACTCTCAGTATCTCTGTCAGCACTCACCCTGGCCCCTGGCTGCCTTCACGTGGTATCACCCACCTCTCCGCTGCGCTCCATATTAAGTGATCACTTGTGCCAGCGTGATGAGAGTGTGAAAGACAGCTCAGACACAACAGTGTCCTTTGATACCCATTTTCACAGCTCTGAGCCACGGCTGCAGCACAGCTCTGAGTCACATTTTCTATTTCTCAGCACCCAATGCCACATCAGACTTTCTCCCAGCAGCACTCAGATCCTATTCATTCATTTCAGGCTTAGGTTTCTTTCAGAGCACCAGAAGTCCTGCTCTTCCCAGAGCCACATTTGCAGCCAGAGTTTCAAAGGAGCTCAGCATCTCCCATCTTAGTGCCAAAATGAGGCCTTTCCCTCGATGACTCAGGGCTAGTGGAACAATTTGGACAATCCAATTCTGCCTAAATCTGAAGGCATATATAAAAAAAGTCTGTGGTTGTTAACATGTCTGGTACTTCCACTGGCCCTGTTCTTTCATCGCACAGGTGCCCAAGGTCACATGGAGCCTGAACAGGGCAGTCCCTGCCCAAGTGATGACTGTCCTTAAGAGCAGGAACCACAGTCCTGCAGGCAAGGGTGGGAAGTAGGGGTGCCCATATACCCTCAAAGATGATAAAAATGCAGCTGTTTGTCGGGGTTTAACCCCAGAAGACAGCCAAGCCCCAGGCAGCTGCTCGCTCATTCCCTCACCAGTGGGGCTGGGGGGAGAATCAGAAGGGTAAAAGGTAGAAAACTCATGGGTTGAGATAAAGACAATTTAATAGGGAAAGCAAGAGCTATGCACACATTCAAAGCAAAACAGGGAATTAGCAGGGCCCCATCACACGTAAAAGTGAAAACAAATGCCATCACTCCAAATGTCCCTCCCTTCCTCTTTCTTCCCCCCACTTTATATACCGAGCATGATGCCACATGGTCTGGAATATCCCTTTGGTCAGCTGGGGTCACCTGTCCTGGCTGTGTCTCCCCCCAGCCTCCCATGCACCCCCGGTCTCCTCACCAGTGTGGCAGTAGGAAAGCAGAAAAGGCCTTGGCTCTGTGTGAGCCCTGCTCAGCAATAACAAAAACATCTCTTTGTTATCAACCCTGTCTCCAGTGCTAATCCAAAACACAGCCCTGTACCAGCCGTTGTGAAGAGAATTACTCCAGCCAAAACAGCACAATGTTTCATTTGGTGCTGCTCAGACCACACTTCACAGACCCCAGTCAGACCGTGGAGCCAGTGAGTGGTGGAAGATTGAAGAAGCTCAGAGAAGCAAACACAGGGGAGCCAAATGGTCACCAAAGGAGGGCAAGCACCTCTTGGTAGTGAGGATCTGCCTCTTTGCAGAGACAGCTGGGCAATTACTTATCCAATAGACATGGGGAGATAATGAAGAGGCCCACTGGAAAAACATTCCGAAAATTTACATCTGACCTTAAAACATGGTTGTCCTCTGCATGTTGTCTTCTGAGGTGTGGATGGAGCTTCCACATAGCACAATGAAAACAAAGGAAAGCCTTTGACAAACTGACTGCAAGTCTAAGCCAGAAGCCGTTTCAAGAATGGTTTTAAGGATATAAGCACAAGCAGGTTTTGATGGCTTTGAAAACTCAGCTGCGTTCCTTCATTTCTAAGGAATGCAGATTGGGATTTTCTGTGGAACAGCATAGAGGGACACTTAAGACTTGGGTCATGAGGACAGGACAAGCTTAGAGTCAATCCTCCTCACCCCATGGGCAACTGCTGTCTGAAAGCCTGTGGGAAGTCATCCCCTCCCACAAGCTGGACTCTTACACTTCCAAACTGCCCTTTTCATGTGCTATTAGAGGCATCTTTTTCTGTCCCAGCAATAAATTTTCATCTTGAACACATCTTCATTTTTCTGGCACAGCAGAAACTGTGCTTAGAGAAATTGTCCAAAGAAGGAACACCACTTCCACGCCCTTTCTTTTCTAAAGGGAAACCTCCTATCTGTTTACCATTGTCAGTAATTTCCACTGACAGTGAAAGTCTGGAGAACTTGGACAGATTTTCCTTCTCTTCTCTCTAGGCTCCAGTTCTAGTTCTTTTTGATAATCTCCCCCAAAGCTGTTAGGACAAATGATTCCAGCTTCCTCTACATTGCTTCATATTAAATGAGCTAATTTGTGTATTGTAGAATTGCTGAGTAGATTAAACAAAGCCACCCGGCTGGAGATATGGTGCAGTATTCCAGATTTTTCAGGCTAACCATTTCTTCTGAAAAAATAATTCAAAGGGCTTGGGCTGAGATCTGGACTAACTGAATTAAGATAATTCTGGCTCCTAAGGGCTGTATGGGATGTTTCCTTTTCTTTTCAGGTATAAGGAAAAAAGAGTGTTAAAAAGAAAATGTTAAGAAAATTACAATTCTAGATACAGTACATAGGAAGAAGGGCCACAGATAGGGCAGGTAAAATAGCTATTTCAGCATCTGCCTACTGGTCTCCACACCAGATATAGACTTAGCTGAGAGAACAGTTACCAGCATAAACCTTGGCTAAGAGGTCAATACACTCCACCGTGCTCAGTAAGCAGCAGACTTCAAATTCCCACATTTGTAATGGCCAAAAGCAGTGTGAAAAAACCTCACAAGCAATCTCTGAGCAGCAGGAGTCTCATTACACCTGTGTGGTGGCTGCAATCACCTTTTCCAGGGCTGCAGTACACATCCCAGGTCTATACCTCTGTTTGCTGTAGCTTTATTCTGGGAGCTGACCCCATACTCCCAGTGTCACCTGGCTAATTCACCCGGCTGTGTCCACCCAGTCTGCCTTGGCCAAATGACCAGCACAGTTCCTCACTACAGGGCACACCATGCTCTCCTTTCATTTGTGTCCACTAAGCCCCAGAAATCTTAACAGGGAGCAATGAATACCTAGACAGTAGCTGTTTGTGTGTGTGGTGGCACAGACTGCATTGGCTCTGTCTGGAATTTGGTTTTAAGTCGAGTAACCAGAAGCCAGCTTCATCAGTGAGAAGGCAGGACATGAGGAACACTATCTGAATGAACAGAATGATCCAGTATCATTCCTCATGCTACAGGATGGCACTTCTACATATTGCTAAGGAAGGTGAACCCAGCCCACTTCCAGCTTCCCACCTTTCATTCTATAAGTAAAGTAGTGAAACAAAAGACCATGTGGTCTTCTTTCCTAGCTATGCTGACTGTTTCATGTTTATCTAGATTAATTTGATTTTATTTCCAGTTATGTCTGGTTCCAGAGCTCTGCTACATAATGCTGCACCATTGTTCCTCCCTCTTCCTGGGGATTTATCACTCAGGGCTCCCCTAAATTCCTCTTTCCTGCTACCACAAAGGGCAGGCATGCTTTGCCAAAACTAGGAAAAGTCTAAAAAGAGACTGCTGCTTTTCTACACAGGTAGCTCAAACAAGTGGGTTAAGATTTAATCACAGCAATAACCAAGCAAAGCTCCTGCATTTACTCCTGCAAGTTCTCTCTAGGGCCAGAAGCAACAAAAAGCTGCTTCTCTTCAACAAAAATGAGCTTCCACCTCCCCAAATGCTTTTTTATCAAATTTAGCTATTAATCCAGTGTTCACTAGGAAAAGGTCCCAGTAGATCCAGTAGCCACTGACTCCTTGCTATCCAGCTGCCTCTCCAAACAAGTCAGACCTGTCTGCAAACAGACATAAATGCAGTAACCAAGAGCTCGCTGTAGCGGCCAGCACCCACAGTGTGCAAGAAGCAGGGTGATCAAAGCACATCACTAAGCGTAAGTGATCATGTGCTGAAGTCTTGAATAACAACTACTAATACGAAAATCATGGGAAAAGAACCCAAGCAGGGCTTAAAAGTGGTGGCAGAACAGCACAGTGCTGTGTTATGCACCCCATTACATTGTTCGGCTGTAGGTTGGTAGATTTTCTTACAATAACAGATGACATAAAAATTGCGCCTTCAGCCAAACCATGTTCAGTAAACTGAAGTTCAATTTTAAACACTTGTGATTCATCCATCATTGAAATGAAGTCATTAGTGCCAATGAAGATCAATGTCCAAACAAGGCAAAGCAACATGATACGGCAACATGCCTCAGAACACAAGGAGTGCATGCAGATAGGAAAACAGGAGTGTGTTTTATATATGCTCAACATGGTTACCTGAATTGGTGGCCAGGAGGAGGACGCAGCAAAAGCCCCTGTTCTTGCAAGTAATACCATAAGCTGTCAGTGCTGAAGACCCTGGCTCTCACAGATGCCAGACACTGAGTTGTGTCTGCCATGAGGAAGAATTAGAAGTTTCTGAATGGGAAGAGTGCCCTTGTTAAGCACCAAAGCCAGTGTATATTGCCCTGGGAGCCTCCTTTTGTCTTGCCACAGGGATTTGATCAGGTCACAACTTGAGCTGTCACAGTCACAACTCAGATTTTCTGTGCCACAAATGCTCTAACCCTGCCATTGTTGATTATCATCTTTATATAATGGTAGAAATATGCATATATTCTTCACATTTGGAGGCATTAATTCTAAAATGAGTCATCAAATAGTTTATGGCCAAAATAAAAATGTTAGAGCCAGTAACACAGAAGGTGTAAAAGAAACCCCTATACTACTCTAGCTGTTATTTATTTTTAGAGATCACTTTTAAGCAAAGTTCATTCATGACATTTCATAGTCAGGACCTCTGTGCCAGCATTCACAGGCTCACCTTCAAGCCAGGAGGTCCTAGAGCTGTCCTGTGTCAGACCCAGCACTGACACTGCAGTGAATATTAGTAAAGTGCTGCACTCACCTTCACAGGGACAACCTGTGGGCTTACTAAGCCTCTCTCAAAAATCAGACACACTGTGTTTTTCTCTGCAGAGAAGGACACCTGACTGCTACTCTGAGAGCACCTCAATAACTTTGGGAAGGGGACACAGCACGGCCCTCTGTGGCTAGGACAGGCCCAGGCGTAGCAGCTCCAGCTAAACTAACCTTTTGCCTTCCTACTGCTGATGTAGTGGAACAGAGCAAAGGGAAAGGGCAAGGACAAGCCTGGCTTTCCCTCCCTGCTGACCAGCTGCTCATATGGGGACTGGTTCTGATGCCCGGCTGGTTCCCTTCTCTGGAAGCTGAGCAGCACCTGGGGCTTTTTGTCTCTCAGGTTTCATGGTGTCCAGCACAGACCTGCCCTTGGCCCTGGTGATTCCCACCCAGTCTGTGCACTGCTGGGAGTAGCAGGATAAGTCTCTGCGTGCCATCGGCTGCACCGAGGCCACAGATGTGCCTGCACAGACCTCAGCACACCTCCTTTCACCACGCCCAGCTCTGGTGAAGCTTGCAGAGACATGAAGGATGTCATAATTACACTTTGTTTCCCAGTCAGAAAAGGTGAATTTCAGCTCCATACCTCACAGTCTCTCTTGCTTCGCTCAACTGTCCTGCAGTTCCAGAATGGGGAACAAACATTCCCTATTAAGTTGATAGGGAGGCCGTAAGGAACTGCTGAAATCAGTCCTGGCCAGTCTGAGAGGCTGTTCTTGATGTGCAGGCTTTAAGTCAAAATCCTTTTACCTGATACATGCCCTAAATCTCCACTTAAACATGACTATGCCAGTGTTATTTCAGCAATGCCAGTGCCCTGAGCCTTCTGGTGGTTATTTTGAAGAAAATACTCTTATACTTTTAAAAATGTATATATGTGTGTATATTATCTAATACGTCCACTTTTTCCCAGTGTTAAAAAGAGAAACTTTTGAAACTCAGCTCTAACGACATGGCTGTGCAAGGCCCAAAAGACAGACCCTGAATTCATCTGCTGGCATTTGTATCTGTAACTACAGCCAGTTAGAAGTAACAACACACACACGTACACAATACCCTGCTGTTCTTTCATGCCACCAAAGGCTCCCAGTAACCTCATTTACCTCAGCTTTTATTTTACTACTCCTCTCATCCCTCCTTCATATCCACATGTGATCTGGCATCACACTATTCAGTGCCTCCACTTCCCCTCTGCAATGTTGTAATGTCCAGAGCAATCATTAGAAACCTTTGAGCTGCTGAGCAAACAAAAAGAAGTCCACTGCAAAGGGCTTTCTTATGCCTCTACTCTTCAGTGGGTTTCCCTTAGCTCCAGAAAGTGAGTTTGCTTTCAGTAGTACAGATATCCCTGGCAAAGCTCTGTTTTTTGTGCTTTGCTGAACTCCTGAACACAGATGTCCCATTTGTGTTTCATTAGTACATCAGCCTCTCTGAGGCTTTCGACCTCTGCACTAGGCAATAATTACCTGGCGCAGACCCATTCCCTCGCCAGCTGGCCTGGGAGCTGCTCTGCTCAGACCAGGGCTCTCTCTGCTGTCAGCCCTTTCCAGTCAACTGGACAGCTCAATCAGCAGAAAATATCAAATATGGTTGTTGTTCAAGCTCAGCCAGCGTTATTTCTACTTGATCTGACAATGCCTCTCCAAAGGAAGATTATGCTGCCCAAGGTCTAGCCACGAGACAGGAGAGTTATGTCTGGCAGAGTTTGATGAGTTTGAAGCTCTTTTACCAGCAGTTTGGGCTGATCATGTCCTTCCCTTCCTGTAAGTGATGTTGTAGATGCCTCCCTCTCCCAGGCCCAATGACTATTTAATTATTTGTACAAAGTGGAACAGCTCCAAGGAGAGCGAGAGAGGGCAGCTGAGCCTGACTTTAGTCTGGGGCTGAGGGCATTTGCCTGGGATGCAAATAGGCAGTTTGCCTCTGTTCCAAGTTTTTGTCCCTTCCCACGTGTGTATTCAGGGTGATGGGCATAATTTTGCTTTTTCAAGGTAGTTTCAGACTTGCCTCAGGACAGAAATTAAAGTCTTAGAGTTGCTCAAAAGCAATCCTTGCCTGCTGCACCAGAAACTACACACCACAGCGAAGGGAAACCCCAAGCCCAAACTAGAGCATCACTGGACTTCCTGTCATGCTTATGGCACAGCAGCCCTCACTTTAAGGGTTCTGCTACATGTACCCAGGGAGCTTGTAGGGGTTAGGATTAAGGATCATTTTTTATTCAAAAGTCATCATGTTTTCTGCAACAGGATAGTGTAGATTAAGAGACAAGAAGAAATGGAATGATGGAGTAGGTGACACAGAGTCACAGACAAATCCACATTCCCAGGATATGTTCCCAGTACATTTTAGAGAGTATGAGACTGAAAAGCATCCAAAACCAGAACAAGAACCATGGCTGAAAGGGGAAAAGATAAACAAGAAAAAAAGCAGTGGGGCTGACTGGAGACTCTGCTCCAGGAGTACAGTCAGGCACATCTTCTATTCAGTCGGAAGGAATAACAAGGCATGGTACTTCCTGACTTGCATGACAGCAGCACTGCAGGAGGAGTTTCTGGATGAGCTGAAAAGTTCTGGGGAATTCCACCTTCTTGTTTCACTCAGCAAATCCACTGCCATCCATAGAAGCAAAGGAAGGTTTCATGGATTCAAAGATAACTGCTAAAAGAAGGCAAAAAATATAGTTCATGATGGTGATCCAGCAGGAGAGAGGTATTGGAGGCCAGGTGGTCAGGTGACTTCTGACTGTGTTCAGTAGCTAATGCCACAGACTTTAAAGATTTTGCTTCAGGTAAAGGAGCAGGAACTATCGCCTTGCTCAGTGACTGCTGTGAAATCTGAAGTTTACTATTAAAAAAGATAGAAGCATTCTGAAACAAAAAGTGAATCCTTTATTTATGGGAATATATGGTGTTTATGTGTTTATTTTCAAAAGCAGGAAGGTAGAAATAAGCCAGAGGAACAAGAGAGTAGAGTGAGTGATGGATAACATGATCTAGTCAAACTAATTGAAAAATGGTAGGGTGAGATTTATAATTGAAATACTGATATTGATGAGTTCAATCTGTACAGGATAAGAACAACAATAATATTTAGCGATGATGCAGCACTTTTCATCTTTAGAGCTCATTAACTAATTAATCTTCACAACACCCCTGAGAGGCAGGTAAGTATTATTATTATTAGACCATAAGAAAGATAAATCCACAACAGAAGCAGAGGAAGGTGGAATTAAGAGCCAGAAGTGACTTTGTAAGGGGGAGGAGGGTGGAAAATAACTCCCTTGTTCAGTCACAGCAAGGGGCAATTCCATTACCAGAGGAAGGTGGACTGGCACGGGAAATATTCATGTAGGAGACCCATCCTTCATTCCACACTAGAGTAAAAGGCACAAAAGATGAGGCAGGAACTCAATCAGTGAAGTAAAATTCATAAAAGGAAAATAAGGTGAGTCAAAAGGCAGCAGAATGAGTTAATGCAAGCTGAGAATGGCAAAGGGCAACAAGACTCTGAAAGCTTGAAATTTAACGCCAAAGCAGTGCTATTTCATGCTGGAACTGAGATATTGGACTGAATTTGAGTAGGAAAAATAATAACAAGGACTGTGTTTGTAGACGCTGAGGAATTAGCAAAGGCCTTGTTGATAAAGCTAGTGATAAAACACAGGAACTTGGCTGTGCTGAATGGCAGGCTGGCAGCAGGCTCCGATCACAGAAATCCCACATATTAAAATGAGATAGTTCTTGACATTTAATTCTCTTATTCTCTCCTCTTCCGTGTGAGAGAAAACAGAAATATTGAAGGGGGAAAAAAAATAGGAAGCAGGCATAATAGTAGTCTCCCAAAGAAGGTAGGAGCTTGTGTGGGCAAGATTGGAAGAGCCCTGGATCAAACTGTTTGATATTTGTCTTGATTTTTGTGTCTTGCACTGAGGGCCTTGTATTTTAGAAGTCAGAGCATGCACAGATTCAACTGGAAGTAACAAAAATATGGAAGGCGTAGAAATTTTGCCTGAGATCTGCCCAATTTTGGCACTTAAAAAAAAAAAAAGAAAAAAAATCACTAAATTGTTTGGCCAGTTTGAAGACGTTGTCTCTATTATTTTTCTGAACTTTCCTGTCAGATATAGATCCAAATCTAACTTGAAGTTTAACTCGAGGTGTTACTATGGTGTTCTTGTGTGCCTACAAACTACCAGTCATATTATTTTAAAACAGAGAGACTCTCAAACTTACAAACAGATACTTGCTGAGGCCGGGATTTCTGTTATGAACAAACCAGAGAGCTTAAAGACTGACAAATGACCACAAGGATAAGAGGAAATCTAAGGAGGTAATAGCAGTCCTCTAGAAGGCTTGGCAGTGTTTAATCTGCAGGTCAAAACAACTGTGATTCCTTGAGATTTTTCTACCGAAGCAGGAAAACAGTGTGGCTGTGATGAGGAATTCCACAATTACTTACGGAGCTAGTTAGGGGAGGAGACACCTGGGAGACTGCAGGTTATCCTTCACGTAGGCATTGGGACTGGATTTTTCCACATCTTTTTTATGTTTCTCATTTTAAACCTAGCTGAAGCCTTATATTTGTTTTTTTGATAATGTGGTTAAAAAAACCCAAAAATTGCACTTTTTTTCTCCAGAGAAAATCTTATGCATATTTAATTGACAAGTAAAACTTATTTCTTGTCACCCTACTTCATGCTCGCAGGGTTCACCTAAGAATTTTTAAGAAAGCAAATCTTTCCCTGGGATGCATCCCAAAGCAAAAGGCCTGGTTTGGACCAAAGGTACAAATAGCCTTGCAGCAGCCTGCTGGTAAAGGGAATCCCAGCAATTTTTTCCTTTAGATCTCAGAATTTAGCTCTTGTACTCCTTTAGCTTTTCCTATTTTTTTCTGAAGGAAAATGTGAGATACTGTTTTGCTTTGAAGTCGCAGGGGAGGAAGTTCCTCCCCTTCCTCCCTGTACATGAGAAGAATCCCAGTTGGGGCTGACGATTAGAGGCCCCCATGAAAGCTGGAGCCTTTTGCACCTTAAAGGTGCCACCAAGGTGCCCACAGTGTTTTTTCAATCCATGTGTTTTCATGGCTGTGTCAGAGATGGTACAAACCTTGACACGTGACTTGTGCAGCAATACCACAACTTCACACCAAGTCTGGTCACCCAGGGTGAGAAGCAGCACTCCTGCCCTCAAAATTGTGCTGTTTTAAAGGTTCATGGAACTCTCACCACTGTCTGCTTCTCCCGGGGGGGGATCATTGTTCTGCCCTTGTTTCTTTGAAAGATAAAAAATGCTTAAAAGAACGTTTGTGTTTTTCCTTGCGAGAGCCAAACTTTGGAAGTGAATCCACCATGAGGAACGCTTTGGCACCCTCACCACAGGGCTGATCCCGGCCGTGTGCACAGTTGTTCCTTGCTGTGCCATGACACCTGCAGAGCAGCTGGATAGGTCACTGCTACAGCAAGGAGCTGTACAGTGGCAACACTCGCAGAATATGTAATTGCCACAAAGCACGCTTTTAAAGGGGGGAGAAAAAAGGGAAAATACACTATCCTGTGTGCACTGGCCCTCTGTGGGACATGGTTTGTTCATTCCTGAGCCAAGCATGGGAAAGAAATCTTTCTGCCGTATTCTAGGATTTCCATGTTTCTTACTCATTATGAGAAAGACTTTTCATTTAATAAGCTCTTTTGCCCTGCATCAGAAATCGCTCTTTCTCCTAAAGAAGGAGGAGTGAGGAGAGGCATTTTCTGTGCTTTTTATTGAGTAAGCCACTTGTAGAAAGATCTGAATAATCTTTGGAGGAAAAAAAAAACAAACCAGGACATGAATTTCAGAGCATGTGCTTTTGTTTTATTCAATATGACTGATAGAGAAGGATAAGGTTGAAGTTCAAGGCAAGTATGGAAAGTAATTTCTCTCTGCACAGTCACAAATAAAATGAGTCACAGCTCTATAGGATTAAATTAATTAAAGATGGATCTTGTGCTTGATGCTAGTTTGATAGAACCAGAGGTTGTAGTGGTTGTATCATGAACATAAGTGGATATCTCTAGTGGCTAGCTAGTATTTCCTTTATATTCGTGAGTGTTTACTATGGCACACAAATGCTAACTGGTTTTATCACACAGTCATTATCATATCTTCTTCCCTTTCTCTCTACTCCTCAGGTGCTGCTGCTACAAAATGACTTCGTATCAATTAGGAATTCCATTTCCTTCAAGGGGCTACTGAAGGAACAGCCACCTGTAATACATGCTGTTAAACTTCAGCTGCTCTCTTTCTTTACAACAAGATCAGCGTTTTTAAAATCCATGTTCAAATTTGCAAGCATTAGAGGAGTATTATTCACAACAAAAAAAGAAAAAAGAAAAAAAACTACACTGTATCTGGAAAATTTAGTTCTTAGGACACTCAATATGTGTTGCAAGAAAAATCTAAAGTGACTTTAAAAAATAAAAGGTTAAAAACATATCAGACGTTCCATTCAGTGTAAAAGTGAAACAATAGCAATGAAGTACTACGAAGTTTCTGCATTGCTGTTGAAAGCAAAGGCATTTCATTAGGCACGGTGTAAAGATGACAACTGCTAATCTAGGGGAAAGTGGTAAGAAACCAAACCCAAACAAACAACTTTCAAACTACTTTTATGGGGGAGACCTCTAGTTTCTGTGTAATTTCATGGAAAAAACCGATTTTTTTCTTCACATACATTAAAAAATCCATTTGAGAACAAGCATTCCAACTGTACCTTAGCACCAATTCCTAAGTAAGATTAAGAGGATCTGGCATTTGGAAGGTTAATTTTCTTATCAAAACTATACAAAATCCTAATTTTGCAGAGTAGCAATTTGGAAAAAAAAAATCAGCAATGGGAAAATGTTGGTTATGCAGCACTAGACATTCAGTACTCAGGGGATCAATTATAAAAACACTCATTCAGCTATTTCTATTCAAATGAACACCTGAAGAGGAGGTCTCAATGGTTTTAAAAGTGTGTGGATATTAGTGGATAAATGTTAGTCCAATAAAAGAGATCATCATCTGCTATTTGTGTGCATTTAAGTTGACACTAAAAAGATCTTTGTGGAATATTGCTACTTCTTTTTCTTTTTGTGTGTGTGCATCTTTTATCTCATATTCCCTTAACACTTTGTGAACTGAAGAAAATAGACCAAATGAGCTGTTCTTTAAGATTAAAGGGGTAGCATTTAGTTGAACACACCTGAATGTGGAAGGAGTCTATTTTCCTCACACTTATGAATATGTAATGATGTGCTTGGAGGCACAGTCACGAACCTCTAATAAGAATGCACGAGTCTGTGTTTGAAAACAGACATTTGCATTTGCCCTCTGGTCACAGTACATGGGTCATTCTTATTCAAAAATTTATTTGCTTTATTTTTCTATTCCCCCTCCCTTTCCTGCCCACCTCAAAATATTTTCTCATTTCTAGGTTTTGTTCGAAGAAACATTAAAAAGGGAGGGCTAAATCCCTCCAGAATGGTCAGGATTCAATTAGAGTGAGCTTACTCAGTGATATATACATTTATTTGTGTAAGTGAAAAACTCCATTGTCTGCTTTGAGGAAGGAGTATTTTTCGGTCTCACAAATACGTTTGCTTTAGCAAAAGACTTTGGCAGGATTCGAGAAGAAACAAAAAAAAATCCCACATAGGTGTGTAACACAACATTTTAAAATGTGAAAATTTGGAATAAGGTAATAGAAATAAAGTGATCTAGACAAGGGATATATTTCATAAATTGCATAAATACTTCAGGAAAGCTACTGCCAAGAAATAAACAACAAAGCATCGCAAATGTTAATACAGGGAGCAATCAGTGTCATGCACCAGACTACCAGTGTTGAAGGCATGGTATCCAGGTGGGGAAGAACAGGCTGTGGAAATTGGTACTTAATGAGAATATTGCATTTCTCTTAAAATTTCGTTTAAAAAGCTATCGAGGAGCTACTCCAAAATGCACTCAGAATTGTTGTGGGTTTTTTGCTGCTTTCTAAACAATATAGTAGTTTCAAATTAGGCACCAAAGAAGAGTTTGCTAAGAGTTTTTAACTCCCTTTCTTCAGTTCTTTCTCACTCTCTCTTTTTTTTCTTCAAAGAAGAGCGAAGGAAAAAGAAGGAAAAATAATTTAAAAAGAGAGAGTTTATTCATTTTCTGAATAAAAATGATGGAAGAATCAGGCCTGTTCACTCAAAAACAAAAAGGAAAAAGAAATAAACAAACAAAAAATCTCAAAGAAGTCCAAGCAAATTCATTTGCAGAGAACGGAATTACTGAGCTGCTGCAAATCACAGTAAACAATTTCAGCTGCTGGCTATGTTAAAGATTTCATCATCACTTTGCTAAGGGTCAGAGAAATTAAATATCCATCCTACAGCACGGAAGGATTCCAAACCATTCGGAATAAAAGTTGTGAGTCTAATTTGTAGAGGTGTTTGAGCTCGTCGCAGCCGAGACAGCTGCGGGTGGGGTGTCCGGGGCCAGAGATGCCTCCCTCGGTGGGTGCGCAGGTACCGCTCGGTGCGCACGGCAGCGGGCGCGCTCACACGCACACTCACACAGACACGGACCACACTTCGCTGCACAGCTTCTAGGTTTCACATTACTACCAAAAGTGTGACTTCGGTATGAAAAAAGAGCCCATTGTGACTGCAGCCGCCGCCGCCGAGCAGCCCATTATTTGAGATCTAACAGTGACACCTGCAGCTGAGCCCCGCACACTGACACAAACATCTCCCTTGGAGAAACAAGAGCCCTGGTTTCGAACCGCACACATCTCCTGCTTAATTACCCTCGTGTACCTCAAATTTGCCTCTCCCACTGGCAGCACAATCAGCTTCCACACCAGCATGAATCAGCTTTTCCACTTCGGAAGCAAGCAGCCTTCCATAAAGTATATAAATAGCCCACAAAGTCTTCCTAGAGCTGCTTGGCGGGAGTAGAGCTGCCCATGCATATACGCACACACAGAGATCTCTCCTTCACAAACAGGCGTTTCAGAAGAACCACCTGCATGTCTGAAAGGCTCCTCTCCGTGTTTCAAAGATTTAATCACTTTTCTGCTAATTGCAATATAAAGCATTACATTTGGTATGAATAAAGACCAGATAACCTGGCGATTTGGGTGAATCTCCTTTGTCGTCACTGCTCCCTCCTTGGTTTTGGTTACCAGCTGGTGAGCATCTGTAATGTGGTCATTCTGTCTCTCTTCACTCCCAGATAATCCAGGAGTTTTCACAGTTTCACCATTATTTAAAGCACTTTGTTTTGTTGTGTTCGTTTGCTTTAAGAGAAACAATGCTGCACTTTAATTGCTGCTCTGAAGGCTACTTTTAGAGGCCTGACTCTCCAGTTAAAACAAATAATATGTAAAGGTCTATATTTCATTTTTTCCTTTTCACTATTCTCACAATTTACTGCTTCTTCAGCTTCCTTCAATATACTAGAAAACAAGCCCCTCTTTCTCTCTTAAAAGCAGAAACTACAACTATAATGTCTTCTTTGCTGTAAGATGATTTTTTATATCACCAAATCTTTTGACCCACTACAACAGTTTCTAACCAAGATCAGTTCTGGTATTCCATACAAGCACAGTACGAATTTGGTTTTAATTTACAACTCTTGGAGATACTTCTTTTGTCATGTAAGCTTTTAGACCTCAGATATAAACATGTGTTCACTTGAAAAAAAAGATTTCTTTATAACTTTTGTCAATATTCTGCTGATTGCTAGTTCAGTACCAGATGTGGTATGCTTAATGGTGCATATACAAGAAGCATTCCCTAATCCCTAAATGAACTTCTTATCTCTAAATATATACAGGATAAGCTATCTAAACTCAATTTAGCAACTATGCTATTAAATCTACCAGAACCAAAGAGTGAAAGAATATTGTTAAAGCCAAGTGCCTGTTAGCAAAAAGGCAGAGAATCCTCCTGAAACAAAACATGGCTAACCACAGATCAAAATCAATCAGACATAGATTAATTTCTCCTATCAGGGCATCTTGAACCCCCACATCTTCATTTCACAAGTGCATACACCCAGTTTTAAATGCCTCTCATTTTGTTAGCACCACACTCTGTCAGTTACAATTTGCTTCAGAAAAATGAGTTGTCATCAGATCAGACTTTTTAACTGCATATGAATGCAGATGGATCCATTATGGGATTTAAGAGAAGGGCACAAAAACAAAAAAGGTGTCATCTGCTGGTTGGATTACAGCACCTGGATTACAGCTTGTGGTTCCTGCTGCATCACCAATCCCCTCTGTGACCCTGGGACACAGGCTGATACAGCACCTGGATACCTTCATTGATGAAATTACAGCATTTTCACCTTCATTCACAGCCAGACACTCCAGCCTGGGCCATCAACTCCTCAGCAATAACCCCTCCTGCCCCTGGACTTGTGCAGAGGGGAAGGCAGGGGATGCTTGGGACAAAAGGGAAGAATGCCCATTTATACTTCTGATGTCCCCAGCACCCCTAATTTAATAATTTCCTGACCCCCAAAAAACTGGACACATCTCTTTTATTCCACACAAGGGTTTCTTAAAATAGCTCACTATCTGTGAATGCAACAAAAGCAAGTATACAGGAAACAAGAAGGGCCAAGTTACACTCAGGCCCACAAAAGAGATGACTCCTGATGGTGGGTAACTCCACCCAGTCCAGAGGGTTCTCTTCTACTTTCCCTGCACTCCCTTATCCCCTCTTATTTCTCCTTCCTTCACCATGAAGAGTGCCCAATACCAGTTGCATACAAGGGACCTTAAAAATCCACTTTTTCAACTGTTGGTACTGTAAAGGAGAACAAGAACTTTTAGGTTTGCAGAGTTTGGTCTAAAGTACTACAAAATGCTAAGCAAAATGGTCGACTGTCTTCTCAGAAAAAGTTGCACCTGGAAGAACAGAATCCCACATCAGTACAAGAGGAGAGTTCTGCTTTGGAACCAGAGAAATGGACGGAAAATGGCTACAGAGGTGCACATTCAAAATGCATTTTGTGGCATTTGCCTATGTTTTCCTCTGCTTTTGTTCATGTTACTGTCTTACTACCTTGGGAGAAGTGTTATAAAATCACCACATTTTAAAAAAGAAAAAAAAGAAGAAAGCAAGCAAGAAAGAAGAGAGAGGGGGAAAAAAAACAGGGGAAAAAAACAAGGAAAAATATAATTTTAAAAGAAAAGGCTATGCATATGCAAAGTTGATTCAAATGCTTTCAGATTGCGCCATAGAAAAGCTGTGGCCTAGTTTTGGAAATACATATTTCACTTTATTTTGCACACAGCTGGGTTTATATTGGCACTCACACTAATATGCAAAATGCAGTATCTTATATTCATGAATGACTCTTTATAAAATGCCAGGAGGGCACCTGCTTTCTTTTCTTTAAGTCTATATCATGACAAAGAAGCAGCCTGTATTAATGGCCAGCTTCCAGCTCTGACCACAGCCTGGAGGGATTTATGCCAGCTGTACACAGGTTTGGAAGTAAACAACATGCCCCGGTCAAAAGGAGTTTCTTACACTCCACGGAAAGAGACTGCTAATGAGATGCAACGGACTGAAGGAGGGAGCACACGGCAGCACTGACTGCAGGGAGCTCTCACAAACAAGTCTAGGAGCTCTCAGATGTGCTGCATCCTGGTCCTCTCCACGGTGTAAGTCCAGTATCTTATCTGCATCATCCAGCCCTTGCAGCATTGCTGCAGACATGGTAGCCAAACACCTTCCCACTCCGGTGGTTCTCCAGGCTCAGGCTCAGTAGGTACCAGAGCATTCGGCAAACTAATAAAAGGTACCCTGGCCAGTAGCAGGTGTTGGCATCTCTTTCTTTTCAAATAGAGGTATCATGTCTCAGTGGTTTAGAAGGAAGCCTATTGAAACTACTCCTCATCTTAAGAACTTGCTTTGTCTGCCATCCAAATCTGACAAGGATCCATGTGCTTTGAACTTCAGATCATGATGCAAAACTCATCTCTCAGGACTTTTTCCCCCAAATCAGAAAAACATACATGAGACAGCTTGATAGAGATTTTTCTTTAATGTACAGTTGATTACACGTGTACTTAAGAAAAAAAGTGTTTCTAAATGAGATGTGGACAACAAACATTAGATAAATTTCACAGACATTTGTGCAGATAATTAGAAATTCAAATTGGAATTTTGAAAATTAGACTGATGTATACTCATTATATGGTCATGTTAAAAAAAATGTTAGATATTGAATTCTAGCTTACATACTGGAGTTGGTCAACAAGATACTAAAATTTTTATTCCTTTTACTATATTCTGCAAGATTATTCCTACCATGTGCTTTCTGAGTCTGATTTGGATTAATTCTTTTTTCTGACTAAACAAATGCCACCACAATAATTCTGGTGTGCACTTCTGAGTTAAGCAAGACATCTAAAGTCAAATCAGTCTGAGTTTGCACGGGATGTTATTGACCTAATAGCTTTCCATCATTACTGCACTGCACTTGGTATACTGTTTGATTGCCAGACCAGAAATGGCTGTTTCACAGGGCATCAACCGGTGTATTTTTCCAAGTGTAAAAAGAAACTGAAAAGTAACAACAAACACAATGCAGTTATAGTAAAACAAGCATGTGTATAATATTACATCAAATTCCCTAACCAAACCTTCAAGAAAATTACATGAAGATAGAACTGTATCTGTGATCAGTTCTTCAAGAAGTAATAGTCTTTCTTCCACTTCCCAACTCTGGATTTAAGCTATGTCCCTATTCCTGCATCAGGAATAGGCAGAACCAAAAAGCAAGAGAATCACTGACTGGAGAACAAAATTTGTTAAATTGAGCTGTGTTCACACATTTACCTTTGTCTCCCAAGGCCCTGCAGCAGCCTACAAAATGCTTGTTGCCAAATGCTTTGCCATTTTCAGCATGTATCAGAACAACTGGAGGTGTTTATTCCTGGACCAGTATACTGCACACAAAGTATGAATCTTCCTGCAGAAGCTAATTTGTAACTGCTTGGAGATCTCCCTCTGCAGTCTGCACTGCAAGGTGCAAGTTCAGCAGCACAGCATCTACAACAATCTCTTCAGAAACCCAGCAGCAAAGCTAGGACGCTGTTCACTTGTTCTTATTGATGCAGAAAGCAAAAATTCATTGATGAATTAAGTTATCACTGAATTAACTAGCAGCATTAACTATTCTTCTAGTAGCAAGAAGAATCAAACCAGAGCCTACAAGTCTGACACATCCCAAAAGGACATTTCATGCACTAAAAGAACTATGAGAAATAAAGTCACCCTGCTGAAGACAAGAGCAGTGTCCTGTGTGAAGGTAACACTCTCACGTGATGTACCATTTTGTACATATACTCTTTCCACATACTGTAAACTGCAAGTCAGATTTCTGTATTTTTCAAACTAGCAGCAAAAGTAGGTGCATGCTTTCTGTATTCAGGTGACAAGGTAGTTCCAATAAGGTTCTGACGAGAAACAAACTCATTGCAAGTACTAAGCTTACGGTCCTCTGAGATGTATCTCCATTTTTGCTTATTTCCTCATCCCTTTTTCATATTCCTCCTAGTCCCCTTCTTGATATGTAATGTTTTTAAAGGATTGAATAGCATCTTTTTGAATGCAGATAAGCAAGTCATGAAGAGACATGTTTTACACGCCTTAAGAGATATTAGGTAAAACCAGGGAATATTAAACACAGAGAACTACAGTTTTGAGTCATGACTTATTTTTTATTACTGCTTAGTTCTTTCACTGGGCTAGTTGCACAAGGCAGATAATTGTTTTTGCAAAGACTAGGAATAATTTAGTATTGTAGAAAAGCTCTAGTCCTTGTCAGAATACAAATTGCAGTTAGGGTGCTGTATCAGTCTTTCCCCGTGTGAAAGTCTGGTTGTTGTTTGCATTTATCTGGGAGAATCTGATTTAACCCTAGCAATTGCAAAGGCAAGTCAGGCAGCCAGTCTTCCACCCCTTAGCTCCACTGCTGAATTAGCAGGCGACCTTGCACGAAACAACTACTCTGTATCTTCATTTACCCATCTAAACCACACCTATTGTATTTATTTAGCTCACAGGGGCATCAACAGGCTTAATTAATGTTTGCAAAAAGCTTTGAGATCATCAGATGAAAGGTCCAAAATATTTTAAAGTCAATGAGAAAAAAATGGATAGGTGCCAAGAGAGTCAATTGGACAAATGGCTTCTCCTATCAGTATTGCCCATATTTCAGTTTCCAGTTTATCAGCGGAATATACACGGCTGTTTAAATAAAGTCTCACGCATGTTCCACTGTGTACAGAACCAGCCAGCACAGCTCATAGATCTGAAAAGAGTTAGAAAGGTGTAAAAGAACGCTTGGGAAGACATATTATATTTCAACTCCAACACAAAAGAAGTCCTTTCTCCAGAGTGTTTCTATACTCTATAGAAAAACTCCCAGTGGCAGTTAGCAGCACATACATGGAGTTTAATATTTTTATATACTGTAATTTTTTGATCAATGGACACTGAGAAGCATGTTCCCTTGACTGTTTTATGAAGAAGAGCTTGAATTTAATATCTGCAGGCATATAACCAGTGCTTAAATAAATAAGAAACTCCCCTTTCCCCAAGGATCCTAATGCTATAGCATCTAGGTCACTGCTATTAACCTCTTCCCTAAGGATTTAGAAATAAATCCAAGATCCCAAGTAAACTCTATTCCTCAGCTGACTGCATCCCCATCAGATGACACTGTTTTCATAATTTTTCTCCTAACCTGGTGATAAGTAGTTTTAGCTTAGAATTGCACACAGAAGAGATCTAAGATACTGCAACACTGTCCTATTCCAGGCAGGACCAGGCCACCTGAAGATGGATCTGCTCAACTCATGGCATATCCCCTCCCACCCACTCCAAAGCCAAGCCCATCTTCTGTATTCATAGGTTTTAATTGCAACCTGTCTCCCAGAAATGAAGGTTTTAAACATGCTTGTGTGGGAAGGGCAAGTGTTGTGTTAACATCTCCCACAAAAATGCACGTAAAGAGGCCAAGCTTTGGATACTGTGGTGACTTACAGAGACAGGCTAGGATAATGAGATAAAAGATGTGGATAGCAAGCAAAGCATTATTACCAGTTGTTCAGCATACCACACATTAACATAATTCCTCACTAAGTTTAGTTTTTGCAGCCTCAGTTCAGTCCCCCAGGTAGAATAAAGTAGGAGGAGTTATTTCAAAATACCAGGACTACTTAGAAGAGCGCTGGAAGCAAACAACAAAAAATTGGAAGGTGTTCAGAAGATCTGAGGGAAAACGGGATCACCATAGGGCACATCCTATTTGCAAGTATAGGAGTACTGACACTTGTTTCTGGATTAAGTCAGCCAGCCTACAACTAGTTGTCAAAACGACAGAGGAGTCCCTGTGTTACTTCCATATTTTCTTCTGTGGTGTTGCACAGGCTGACTCTCAAAAGGCGGTGAATTTGAACTTCCACTCTTTGCTCAGGCTAACGTCTGTATAAACCAAGGTAGTGCTGCTGCACAGTGGTGGAGCAAAGCAATGCCTTCTGCTGCTCTGACACACTACATTAGAAAACACATGGGTTTGGGTTTTCTTTTTCTTCTTTTTAATCAACAGAAAAATAGAAATGGTAAGTTCTTTTTGTATCTCCTAGGTAAACTGCACTTCAAAATCAAGTTGGCCTTAAAAAAAATAAAACCCTTTTATTTCAACCCAATTACTGTTGTGAAGAACCTAAATGCACACTGTGAACAGACTCATGCAATAATGTCTTCTCCAATTTTCAGACATATGCTTCCATATGAAAGCAGCTAGAGCTTGGACAACTGTTGCCTTGATTTTCACAGTTCTTCAATGGTTTTAATTCTGTAAATAGAGTTCTCACACACTTTCTGTACACATAAGCCATGTTATGCTAACCGACCTGAGATGTTTTCATTCTTTCTCCTAAGGTGGAGAAGTTTGATGGATTTCTCCTTTGACCTATGTGGTTGAGGGGAGGTAATTTCACCCTCCAATCCATGGGATTTTCTAAAAGCGTATAAAATAAAGAAGCGGGCCCTTTGGCCCAGGCTTTGGCTCTTTGATCCTGATACTGGCCTCTGTGTGTGTTCCTTCATGTCCGCGTGCGACAGACAACTAGAAAAACTCGTAAGGTGAACATGAGAAGCCAGTCTTCCGAAAACATCCTCAACACCTTCACTGGTTTAGTTTACAAGGTGAAATAGACCACACATCTACATCCGTAAGGAAAGGATTAGTAACATTTAGAGTATGTGCCTTAAATACTTGCTCACTGGTGAAAGTTACTGCAGAACACATTGACCTTTGTGGGGAAACTTGTTGAAGAAACAAAGAAGCAAAGTTTCAGTTTTGGCCTTGCAGCAGCAGGACCAAACCTGATACTTTTTGCAGCAACCTTCCACTGTGTCCTATCATAGGACAAGTGGAAAATTGCACAAGCAGGGTCACAAACAGGACACTTGACTTCCAGGGTATTTGCCTGGTATGACCCCCAGAGCAGACCCCTGACAACCACCAAACCAAGACCAGAACATGTGCAATGACGAGACCCCGCCCTACCTTCATCTCGTGCTAATGAGGGAGCATAGAAAAGTGACTCAGGGAGTGAACCGAGGGCCCGCCACCACAAAGGGGACCCAGACACTGAAGGACCAATGGGACACTGCTGGATCAATGGAGGTGACCATTTCCTGCGTGCATTCTCTCACCTTCTCTTTTCCCTACATGCTTATCGTTACAAATAAAGTGAGCATTGTCAAGCCGATATTTGGTCTCATTTGCACCTTAATTTACACAGAGGACTTTAACATCAATCACAGCAACATCTTTAGTTTGTATTGTCAGAAGTTGAAAAAGGGAGTAGCTAAAATTTATTTTCAGATAAGTTACACTCAATATGCATCATACCAATGTATCGGTGAGCTAGAAAGCCTGCAGACCATATACAAGCAAACAGGAAGAAGAGGACAGGATTAGTTAGCTGATGATGAGAAGCACTAACAGAGATAGAGCTTTTAGGATCTAAACCTCTATTCTTCCTGGGGAAAAACCACCAAATGTGGGTCTGTGTGTTTATAATAAGATATTTTTTTAAAAAAAGGCAAAATAGGATGCAGTGTGTCTTCAAATAAGAACAGCACCCAGTCACCCAACTTCGCTGTTTTCCTCTATTGGAAGAATGTTCTAATTGCATGCACAGGAACCTTTCCTCCTTCATGTTCCTTAGAACTAATTTACAGCAGGATATAAAGATGATATATCCGTTACAAAACAAAGACTGGAAAACTAGCATATGAGTTTCAAGTGGTGTGATTGTGGTGGTTATAGGGAATACAGTATCATAAAGTCACCCCAAGACAGTGATTCATGCCTACAGGAGAATCCAATGGAACAAAGTATCTACTATATTAAAATTCCCAGGCATTCTCAAATGCTAACAGTCAGTCTTTGTGAAACATCTGATAACCACTAATGTCAATTCTTATATAAAAAGGTTGAAGCAAGGAGTCACTAGCCCTGCCAAGGTCGCACATACCCAAGTCAGTATGAGAATGTAGGTTTGGCTTTGCTGTGAGCCAGCCTTTCAAACAAACTGCTTCGAACTACCATAGTGATGAGTTATTGTTGGGATTTGTGTGTTTACTGACACATTATATAATACTTCTTATAGAGACACATAAAAATTGTTCCACCTTTAAAACAATACGCACATGTTCTTTTTAATTTTGAAGGAAATAAACCACTAGAATTATTTCATAACAAGAAGCATCAAAAGGAGGTGTTAACAGCTGAAGAACACGCTGATAACACGTGATGTTGATGGAATGCACAGTAATGGACAATTCACTCCCACAATTCTTTGAAAGTTTTTGATGTTGTCAGGTAAGGCATGTTTCATTCAGTTTGACACGTAACAGTGGATGCTGAAAATAAAAGTTAGTGATACTGGAACATTAAATAATAATAAAAGCTAAAGACATCTCTATTTTAAACAAACCTAGAAGCCCACTTCCCTAATAAATGCTCAGATTACCCTTGAAAATCTAACAGGCCAGAAAGGAAGTCAACACACTACGGTGATTGCAACAACTCAAACTGTGACTTCCATACATTTTTTAAAATACAGCTTATAGTAAATCAAACATAAAAGCATTCTTTAAGGATTTAAAAAAAAATCCTAATGGTGCTCGATCAAACTTGCATTTTGACTTTATCTGCAAAGATGGAACATCTGGTGTGCTTCTGGCTAGACAGCTCCTATTCAGAGCAACCACTGCTGAGGTTATCAACCAACTCCTACACCTTCAGAACAAACATAAATGCAAGTGTGAGTTAGCTTACAGCCTTACACAAAAACAAACAAACCAACCCACCCCCAAAGAGTCTTCTTAGGTAAATTAATTTACAGACTTGAGATTCTCCAAAATTAAGCCTGCATTTTCACGGAACAAACTTTGCCGCTTTTTTTAAAGTAGCCTAAGTCAAGATGAAAAATTTTAAAAGTGGGAGAAAATTCCTTGTGCCTACACCAACTACTAGAAAAATGCTACTAAATTAATTCAACACATTTTATGCACAGCAATTACTATAAATATGATTTCATCCCTATTGAAGTCAAAGGCTCATCGAAGAGAAGCAGCTCTTTTTTAAGTGTTTTGTTGTTTGAGAAAGAATACATAAAGAATGAATTTATTAATTCATTAGTAAACTACTAAAAAAAAAACCTTGTGAAATGATGTCCTCTGGGAAATATCCTAGAAAAAGTCTATACTAGTATTTGTACAATTTGTCCACAGAAAATGATCTACCACCTCTTAAAATGCAATCAGACCAAAAAGACTATCTTCTTCCCATAAATACATTCAAAAGCAAAACACTGAAACTGCTTTTTAAGGCATTTTTCTTGATTCAGGTTGTGAGGATCTTTTTTTCTCGCTACCTACAAGGACTAGATGCTACAAGAAAAAAAAATACTCCCAGTTGAGATACTGCATTTAGTGATCAGAGTGATCACTAGTGAATAGAAAATCCACACACTGTTCTGGGCAATGCTAAGAAACAGTAGGAACAATCACTAATAACTCTAATATACTGTGTGAGCAGATGGCCTAAACTATCAAACGTTTTATCAGTCTCACTATTTTCTACATTGTAGAGAGATAAAACTTACAGAGGCTAAACTGTGGCTGAGACAATGAATGCTTCCATCCATCATCCTGGGCTTCTCTTATTCCAGCCATGTGATGAAGTTGAATCAAGTTTATGGTATCTTGGCAGGAGATTCCTATGGAAGCTAATATCTAGATTGAGTACACATATAATTCATTTATTTCCCACAAAAACAAAACATGTTAACTTTAGGAATCTCCATTTCACTTCATTGAACCAGACCACAATGAAATATTTTAAAAGGCCTAGGAGATCATTCTCAAAAAATTCAGACTTTATATCACTGCTGAAACTGTGTTCAAGAGGACATCAAGTTTTTTAAAAATTGCAAGCTGATCCTAAATAAGAGAAATCTCACTTTAAGAGCACAAGCTCAAAATCTAATTGAAATCCTCGGTACAAGCTGCAGCTCCTCTCCCCACGCGCTGAACAGGCTTGGCACAGCGTCCAGGCATGGCCGGCTCTCTGCTGGGGGCAGCATTCTCGGCTGCGAAGGCAGAGCGTGCCCTCTGTCACTCATGGCGAGCAGTCCTGTCCAACTGTCTCTTTTCGACAACTTTATCATCAATCTCTTTATTAACAGCTCCGCTGCAGACTGAGAACGCAAACAAGGACAGCGCGCATGCCAGATTTCTGGAAGCACACGGCATGAGACATCGCTCAGGGCACGGGGCGGGGAATGCTGGAGCAGAAGACACAGCTCAGCTCTTTCTCACTGTTTTAAGAAGTATCGTATTTATTATGTTTACTTAGAATCAAATTTCTATTTGGGGAGAGATGGGGAGAGGAGGAAGTTGTTTCTCAAACATCAAAGACTGCCCACCTTGCCTCCAGTGTTATTGTTATGCCATTTGAAGTGCCTGATCAATAAAGGGTACTTGACCCAACGTTCCATTCAACTTTAATAATTTTATCTGCTTTAGGTGAGTGTTTTACCCCAACTGAAGCAAGTGCCACAAAAATAACCTTACATGAACCTTACATGAACTATTTAATAGATATGTAGACTTTAGGCATGTAAAAATTTATTTAAGTGACCTTATTCAGGCAATTTACTCCTAAAAATACAAACAGAAAATAGGAATGCTAGATCACAAATAGGAGGGCAAAAAGGGTACTTGCATTTGTAAGCTGTCCAGTATCTGTGTGGGCCACAGTGACCATGGGGCAGTTTAAATGCATTGGCTAGTTCTTTAAGTTAAATAAATAAATGCAGCTTTTCTTACCTAATAAGCTGGGGCTTTTACCACCTTACATCAACAGAAATTTTCCTCTTTATCCTTTCCTATTACCTTCCTGGCTCTTATTTAGAGACAGTAATTTATTGCAAAACCAAAGCTTAATAATACCTACATATACCATAAAGAAATTTTTTCCCAACCATTAGTATACTCTTAAATTTGACTTTTTAAAAATTCAGTAAAGTCTATGAGGTAAAAACTTAATAAAGTATGTAGGACATCTGTCATTCTCAGTTTATTTTAAACATTGCACTAGAACGGAGACCATAAAAATACTGAGGTAATTAAGATATCCAGACTTGCTCCACAGAACCTGTGATCTGGTTAATTCATTAAGTGTGGAAGGCAGAAAAAAAGTTACCTAAAGACAGCATTCCGGAATTTAGTTAGAACAAAAAATATACCTGAACTTTATTTAAAAAACAAATCCTTAGTTTAAATGTCCAAAACACAGGTGGACTGTCCAGCAGTGGTTCATCAAACTATCTTTTTCATAATAAAACATGCCCTCTGAAGTTCCATATTAAGTTCACACTCTTTTGGTGACAGTATTAGATGTTTGTAGGTATTTCAAATTATTCGTTTGAACTCTGTAGATGTATCAAACTGCATCTGCCTCTACAAACAAAACCAAGATGGTTTGTTTCTACTGAACAGATACTTAATTATACTATGATTATTAAAGTAAACTAAAATCAGTTTATTACTGACATTTTTCCAAAATGAATATTGTATCTGTAAAAAAAGTGAACCTACGAAGTATGCAGGTAATATATGTCCATTTCTGACTGCACCATCGAGACCTGCATAATAGGTGATGAAATTTGGTAAGTATTGTTCAGCCACAATGATGGCAAAGAGCGAGGAATCATAGCAAAGGTACCTGACCAGTGTGTTCATAAACTTACATAAACGATGCCAGCATCAGTACAACATGCAAAATACCTTTTGTAGAAATGCACACAACTTCCAAATAATATCTCTTATGAGGATAAACATATTTTGCTTCCTCAGTAACTATCACAGTAGTTTTTCGTGCATTTAAGTATAGGTTCTGGCTCAGAATCAATACTGTCTGTGTTCTTGTTATTCTGAATTCCTTTCAGTTATTCCAGATGCTGAAGAACTGTTTCATCTTTTACTCTTGATAAAACTCATTCTCCCATTAAGGTACATTTACTAACAATTGATATTCATTACTACTCAGTTATAATATACTTGTAGCTACAAGTTTAAAATCTGTGGCTCAAGAAAAACCTAAAACAAAAAAAAACCCCCTAAAACTAAGAAACGCACGAAGAAGTGCATTTAATAACAAGTGGCACGCACACATACTACCTACAGAAAGGAAGCACAACTTCAGCTAGAACTCATCAACTCAAATGTCTGATTCCAATCAGTATGTCTAAAGCCATCTGTTAAACCATGGCTTATTAATGTTAATTATTTTGGCTACAACAGTAATTTTCATCTTCTTGTTTGCAGATCCTTATGAGTCAGTGAACTTAATTCAGGAGGTTGATGATGGGCAACTCAGAAAAACAAGCTATTGAAACCTATTGCCAGTAGACTGAAAAACATTGAACAGAAATTTGTGTATCTACTAGCAGATTTTTATTGGTCAGAGAAAATAAAAGACGAATTAAAGCCATAAATAACAGCATCAGCTGTGATGAAAGGGAGATGTGGTGGGCAGGATATAATGATGATGAATCTGTTTCAAACAAGACAAGCAATTGCATGCTGTGAAAAATATATACAACAGCAAGGTTTATTGTTTTAGGCAGGGCAATTATAATATGAAGACCATAATCACCAGTGGTTTTAACAGATAAAGAAATTTTAGTCAAAAGGAGACTACTCAACAAAGTTACTCATATCAAGCATTTGGAGGATTGGGCTCATGCTGATACAAAGATCAATCGAGTGAAGCACAGCTACTTGTAATTTTTACTTTTATTTCAGGACATGCTTAAAGTACTCAAGAAGAGAAATAGTGCCATCTGCTGACATAAAGAATAGGCACTTGCAAGAAAAGCCTAACAAAACTCTTACAGCCAATGTTTTTAAAAAATGAAGTTCAAACTTTTACAGAAAGTAGCATACCCCCAAACTGTTTAGGCACATGTTTCTTCTAGTTTTGTCCGCTTTCAAGAATTTAGGATGGAGACATGGAATGGATGTCCTTAACATGTTTTGCGTGGTTTTGGCAACTCTGCCCCTGCCAAGACACTGCACAATCTACAAACTTTCCTTTTAATAGCTAGAACCCAACATCCTTCTGAGTGTTACTTCCACTTCCTATAGCAAACGTAAATGAGTGTTCGCTAAATAAGCATTATCTACTATATTTCCTTTAGGTCATATTGTATTTTGCCTTAGCAGAAAATTTAAGAGCTAAGTAAGAATTAAGAAAGTAAAACCAATTTAGTCCATTCAGAAAAATCGGACAACCGTGGGATTGTGCTGTTTTTTATTGTGTTTTCAATGGAGAAATACATCATCTGTTTACAAAATAGCTCTTGAAAAATACAAGGAGTACAGATACTATAAAACAAAGCAAACTCCAGTCATGAGACACTACGTACATCATGCGAAAGCAACAGTCTGATCTCCAGGTTATGAAAACTAGAATTAAAAAGTCACTATACAGAAAGGTTCCAAGTTTCCAGCTTGGCAAAACTTGGGTGCAGTTACATGAAACATTTAATAAAATGAAAAAGATTTTTTGATGTGTAAACAAAATGACAAGACTAAATTTGTGCCTGGCAATTTCAATCTAAACTCCATAGCTACACAAAATACACAGACAGCTTGTACACTTCAACTGTTAAGATATAACCTTCTTTGGGGGGTGGACGACAGCAGGCTGCACAGGGCAAGGAAAAGAGAAATATTGTATACTAGACATCTTAGACAAATGGCAAAAAAAAAACCCCTTCAGTTACTGCACAGCCTAAGTAAAAGATAAGCTACACTCTGACTTTGGAGAATTAATTTAGAAGGATAAGGGGAAGAGTGTAAGTAATTTAACTTGTAACATGAAAGATGCATGTGTAATAGGATGGAGCACAATGGGAGAAGGGAGTTTGTAAAACATGCTAATCAAAGTATGGGAAGTATGATTTGACATCCCACATATTTCAGACTTAAGTAATAGTAACATGAAGTTTGTTATCTACACCTGGTATTACTGTTGGTATCCCTCATGTTCCTCAAATACTGCTGTTCTTTGCCGTGAGAGCTTCAGTTCTTTCAAAAGAAAGTTGTTACTTTTTTTGATAGGACAAGAACAAAAAATAGGAGTAAGAGAGCTTACTAGATGTCAAGTGCTTACTAGAAATATGATTTTTAAAAATTTGGTGTTGTTCAGTATGTAAAACTACTTGTGATGAACTATCTAAAAATAAAAAGGTTAAAATTCTTAGGGAAAAATCTTTTTGCCTTTATTTAAAATTTGAAGATTTTAATGCATACGGGACCTTTATGGAGTGTACAAAAATCATATTTAGTGATTCAAAGGCCATCAAGACAGGTGGTGTATTTCACAGGCACACAATATTTACCCAAACCCTTTAGTCATGGGACAAATTTTGAATTTGTGCCTAGAGGCCACAAGGTACTACAACCAGGTAAGGGGCAGGGGGGGACTCAAATGAGTACGTGGCTTGTTTTTATTTTGTATAAATAACTATTGTCCTATATGGTGCACACTAGCTGAAAAAATAATAAAAACCAAACACAAAACAACCCCCAACATTAAATGCAAAAGCTTTTCCCAAGAAATAAGGGGATTAAAAAAGGGAATAAGGAGTTCAATTAGCTCAAAAGAAAGTTTATTTACTGTTTGATTGCTGATTTGTATGCACCTTAAAACAATCCTATAAATAAAAGTAGACCACATCTTAATCATGTCCCACCAATACCAAAACTTCCCAATCACTTTCTCAACTTGTCTTAGGACCCCAAGATTTGACATTACATTTTAAAGACTTACTGCTGCTTGATGGCAGTTGAACTAAATATACTATACACTTCGTTTTCAATGTATAGTATATCACTGAATTTAATCCAATTTGCAAATTACTACTGTTGAAGAGATTCTTCAATAAAATGAAAGTTTATCAGCTAAAGATCTAAAATTAGTCATACTCCAATAAAAAAGTACATAAAAGTGCATTTAAGGGATTCTTATGCCAGTTTTATCTCAATTTTGAAACAATGCATCAAACAAATTCAATCAGAATGTCAAATATGGCTACAAATAGTGTTCATGTTTTTAAAGGCAGTAATCCTTTGAAATATTTAATGTAACTGTTGCTAACACATTAATTGTACTCCTGGCTTCACATACTAACCTGGACTTCCAATCAAGCGGCGACTTTAGTCCAGAAAGGGAAGTGCACAAAATATACCTAAATCCATTTGCGATTATGTTCTAGTCTTGCACCCTCCGTTCTCCTTTTTTTTTCTAGCATTAGAAGACAACAGGTTGAGTTGGCAGATACTGTTTATGGACCCCTGAGGTTGTTTTTACCGGTTCAATCTCAATTTTATTGAATTCTTGATAACAGGAATAGGATTTGCAGGAAGAGCAGGGATATCTGAAAGGTCTGTACTGGGTGTTTTCTGAAAAGAAAAGAAGTTCGGTTGTATTTTAACTTTGTAAATATAAAATGAAAAATATTGTAGTAATTGGCATTAACTTTCAAAATAAAGATTTTTAAAAGACTTTTTAGGAATATATGAAGATAATTACAGATTATAAATAGAGAAGCAGGTATTTCCTTTGCCTACACAGTCTTTACTAAAGAAAATTTGTACAAGAATCTTTGTGTGCTTTTCCTTATTTGACAACTGCAAGAAATTAGCAGGTGCTGCAGATAAAGCTCGGCGTACTAATAACCTGTATTATAGTAAAACATCCACGTAATAAAGGTGCTTGATCACTGACATCTATCTGATCTACATGTTTAGTATTTAAAAATGCCTTTAACAATTCAGTGTTAAATCTCTGCCCTTACATATAAGTGACGAAAAACAGTTCCCAATGCAAAGTGTTTATCTTCATACATTGACATTCCAGACTGCTGAAAAACTCTTTACAGTCAAATTTCCAATTTTTCATATTGGCTCAGATTTACATGAAAAAAGGTATAACAAACTCTAAAAAGGTACTGTATAAATGCATTAAGAATTCCACCTCAACAAGAATCTGAAGACTTTTTTCTCACTTAAAAGACTTAAATACCATTCAGCAAAATTATGTCTAAAGCAAACAAAAGGAAAACACAGAAAAGAAACACACTCAAGATTCAGTGAGATTCATCAATATCTCACTTGCCTTACAAGCCTCTAAAGTTGGGGCAGTTTCTTTTTTTTAAGTATTTTCACTTCCACTGCGGCACATTATTTGCCATCCCAATAACCCAGTTATTATGCAATACTTCACATCATTTATCATAAAATGTTTTCTTATGTTATAAATATTAAAAATTTATACAAGGTACATTTGATACATGGGGAAAATTGCATTAAAATGACTGCTCTTAATTGCCGCTTTATTAAAAATAAATCAATCAAGTTAACACTGACTGATGCAGTAGCAAAGCACAAAGTAGCATGGACGCAGGGCAAAATAGCTCTGAACCTCAACCTCACATCCCCTCTGCCCCAAGTAACCTCCTGGTTGGTGCTGATCTGCAGTTTGACATGTTTCTATTTTCTGCATCATGGGCAGTGTTTTAAACAAAGCCAACAAGAACACCAAAAAATTATGGAAGAGGCTCATCATCCTTTTGTAGTTTCCAGATTACTTTCGCTAAAGTAACAACCACACAATCTGTAAAAAAGCTACAACGCTTTATATAATCCCTCCTCAACAACAGATGAAATAAAATTGGTGTACTTACTAAACGATCTAAAAACTTCCCTGAAGCAGTTTAGGAAGTCCATGTAGCATCTAGAGTTTTTGCCAAACAATTTTGCTATCTTTATTCAGTACTGCTCACACAGTTCAAAATGTCCAGTAAGAAATATCATTATTACTATTGCAACAATCTCCATTTTCAACCAACACATTTACTACACATACTTTAATGATTCAAGTGTGCATAAAACACTTTTTGATAGTGATACTTAAATCAGCAGAGCACTAGGAGAAGCTTAAAAATGCTAGTAAGACATGGATGTGCTCTCTAAAAGTTGTTACAATATTAGAAACAAAAATTTAAGTGAATGGCACAGAATTCTTACTGTTTTCCAAAGGACCTTACACTGCTAGCACCAGCTGGCTAAGGAGTGACAAGCTTGCAACTTCTCTCTCATACCAAATATTAAAATCTGAAGTTACATTTCAGACATCTTCAACCTCTACCTGGATATCGTTGAGCAGCAGCTATTTAAAGCATTTGTTTCCTTGTTAGAAAGGATTATTCTGTGATGTGCAAAGCACAAAGGAATAAACTGAACCCCTTACTTTGAAGGCACAATTCAGAAGAGCGAATCCAGCTTCGGTCAGTTTGTATGGCAAGCCATACATTTTTAGCTACAATGCACATTCAATAAGATCAATGACCATCTAAAACACAAAAATTATGACAGTAACAACAAGTAGCTTTCCATACAATTGATTTATATTTAAAAGCATACATTTATTTTTAACATCTGGACTCATTTCAGTTTCAATGCTTTTACCACAAATTAGCATACACACACACGTATGGCAGTATTGCTTTTAAAAACAGTACCTGAGGAGCTTGCAGAGAAGTTGTCTGAAGAGTGTCTGTTTGAGAATTAACATTCACTTCTGTCTCAATTTGCTCCTGAAAAAAAAAAAAAAACATCACCACAGTTACACCAACTTCCAATAAGCTACTTATATAGAACTAGAACTCCAGAATGCTTATATTGTGCAAAAGAAAACAGCAAAAGAAAAAGGCAAGCATCGGTGCTTGCTGCATTGACGCTCTTCCTTTTATACTGCGGGAATCACCACACTGGAGAATGTTTCAGTTAGGGATTTGACATCAACACAAGCTATATCACTTCTCAGCTGTCACTCGTTTAACCAATTAACACCTTTTATACAGAATCCTACAGCAAAACATTACATATCATTCAACTCACTAAAGACAAAAAGTGTATTATCAAGGAAGATCATGTGAAACGCTACAGAATTTGTTTAAAAATTTAACTGCTTTTCCACAGCTTTTGCCATTCTGCCAGGAAAGTTTTCCTGCTGCTTTAATGGGTTGAATCAGCTTTCTAAATAAATAGATGAGTGTCAGAGAATGATTTTCAGGTACAACAGTGGGACTACAGGACTAAAGCAGGACAATGGCACATTCTCATTTTAATAAAAACAGTCTGCTAGTTCAAATTGCACAATTTAGTAACCATACCCTAAAAAAAGCCATGCATTTCAACGGAAGAAAACCTATGCTTATGTTAAGAAATTTAATTCCACCATTTCCTTCCATAAATATTAAGGACAAAGACTTAGAGGAGACCGCCAATAAAAACTAACAGGATTGTCTATGTCTTTTATAATGATCTGTATCCAGTGGATCTATTTTTGAAGTGAGGATTAAGTGCTTACATGTATTTTTGCCCTCACCTATCTTAAGTTCAGAGACATTTCAAGGTGACTGCCTAACTAGATACAATTCCTCGCTTAAGGGCGTTGAAGCTGTAAACCAAAGAACTTACATTTAAGCATAACCTTAATTTCCAGTGTATTTCAGAGACAACAGAATGTGCCCCATAAAAACAGCAAAATCCCAAGTGGAGAGCTGCTATCATATGGCTAAATAAAGTCTGTCACCCTTTCTGTTCACCACTAAGTGGAAAAATTGCCTGCTAAATTACAAGATACTGGAGGGCCGCATTGAATCTCCAAAGTCCTCAAAGAGTATGCTGTAACTTCACACAATAATTTCACTGCCAGAAAAGACTTACTTACCATCACTTGAAATTTTTTTATCTAAAAACTGAACAAGGCGGCTGGCTTTAGGATTCTCAGCCCAACATGCAAACTCCCAGTAGAATACATAGGACAATTGTTCTTTCACTAATTAACATAAGGCTTGGAATGCAGGCAAAACACAGCATATTAACATATCCCTGACCTAATTTAACAACCTGAAATATAAATATGACGAATTTTTTCACCATTCATAATAGCATGTGAATGACCAGCAAAAAAATGACAGTCCTCTGTGACTACAGATTCAGGCTCAACTTAGCGTGGCAGCAAGCAATAGACTGCAATTCATCAATACTGACAAACATTAAAACATAACATATCATTTTGATATCTTTACTGGAGAGTCTATATCTAGACACACCCTTAGTTACTCCTAGAGAGAAACACAGTAATTCTCACAAGAATCCCAATTAATATACACAAAATTAAATAGTCTAGGCATAGATACCTTAGTTTCCATTTTTTCATGTTCATTCAAATCTATACAGCTAGTATCTTCACTTATTTCATCCTGCTGAAAAGCAAACACAGAAACTATCACAAATCATAAAAACATATTTTTAAAAAATCAACAAGAAAATAAGGTCAAAGTGTTTATAAGGACAGAATTAGTTGTAAGACCTAGCATAATATAGGCTTACCAAAATAATTACTTTTAAGACAAGAATTTAGATAAGCATTTGTGCTAATGCAGTACATGTGTCACATGATGAGTATCAACAAAATAAAAAACATCTTGGCAAGCTGAAAACATCAAGCAGCAATGCAATCAGATTAGGAAATATCTGAAACTTGGAATATGAGAACTGGCACTCTGGGTGAAATGAATATTCAAAGTTTTGAACATTGCTATGGTATGATCTCAAAATCTCAAATACCTCTTCAATTTTAATTTTCTTAGGAGACTCTTCTTTATGGGGAGAAGATGTCCTTTTCACTGCTGCGACAGGGCTAGGCATTTTTGTTGCAACATTTCCTGAACTTCTTGGTGATGGATTTAATAGATACGCTGAGGGAACAATTCTAGAGATGGTAGGCTTTGGTGGTGGAGAAATGGCTGGTTGTGTGGCAGTTTGAGGAATGCTTTCATTTGAAGTACCTATGGACAAATAATTTAAAGATCTTCAACAAGAGGCGTTGACACAATCATTTCAGTTCAATCACTGGTATTTTTGGTCTCTAATCAAAACCCCTGACATCAAGCAGGCATCAAGGAAGTGGTACAGTTAATGGTGTAAGCATCGTGTTTGGAACAGCAGGTGTGCATACTGCAGAGTTTAGTTTCAAGCTCATTCTTGAGCTTGAGTACACCCTCAGCAAGTTCACTGATGACACCAGGTTGTGTGGTGCAGCTGACACTGGAGGGATGGGATGCCATCCATAGGAACCTGGACAGGCTGACAGGTGGGTCAGTGCAAACCTCATGAAGTTCAATAAAGCGAGTGCAAGGTCCTATGCCTGGGCTGAGGCAATCCCAGGCACACCCACAGGCTGGGCAGAGAAGTGACTGAGAGCAGCCCTGAGGAGAAAGACTTGGGGGCGGTGGTTGATGAAAAACTCAACATGAGCCAGCAATGTGCTCTCACAGCACCAAAAGCCAACCATGTCCTGGGCTGCATCCAGAGGAGCATGGGCTGAGGGAGGGGATTTTTCCCCTCTACTCTGTTCTTGTGAGACCCCACCTGGAGTGCTGCATACAGTTCTGGTGTCCTCAGTATGAGGAGGACACGGAACTGTTGGAGCAAGTCCAGAGGAGGCCACGAGGTTGGTAAGAGGACTGGAGCACCTCCCTGGCAAAGACAGGCTGAGAAAGTTTGGGCTGGTCAGCCTGGAGAAGAGAAGGTTGCATGGAGAACTCACAGCAACCTTCCAGTATCTGAAGGGGGCCTACAGGGAAGCCAAAGAGGGGCTCTTTGTCAGGAACTGTAGTGATAGGACAAAGAGTAATGGGTACAAACTGAAAGAGGGGATGTTTAGATTAGATATTAGGAAGAAATTCTTTACTGAGAGGGTGGTGAGACACTGGAACAGGTTCTGGATGCCCCAGCCCTGACAGTGTTGGAAGCCAGGTCAGCTAAGACCTTGAACAAACTGGTCTAGTGGGAGGTGTCCCTCCCCATGACAGGAGGGGTTGGGATTAGATGATCTTTTAGGTCTATTCCAAGCCTTTAACATTCTATGGTTCTGAGAAAGAATTCCTGTACCAGACACAGGGTAGCCATGGCAATGACACTCTTCTTAGCCTAATTAACCCTGGTTAAGGCAGGCTATATGAGCCCAGGCAGAGCTCTCTACTAATATAGCTGCATTATTTGTGGTACCTGAAGTTCTACTGCTTCTGTACTCAGCCATATATATGCATTGCCAAGACTGCCTTAAACCAAATCCAAGAGCAATATGATACTCCCTTTTTCACTCAAAAATGTAGTTTATCACTTCTCAGGCTTAGATTATGCAATGACAAATATGAAGTCATCACAGAGCATCAAATAAAGAACTGATATTATATACATCCTTTTGAAAAATGCTCCATATGACAAAGCTCTATCTCATCAATTGCCTACCTCAAACCAATAAGCGCACATAGGGAGATGCTCCAGGATGAGAAAAAATACACTGAGGAAATTTTTCATTAACAACTATCAGGTGATTAACATTTTGATTAACCAAAATATAAGAATGAACAACTTCTGATATGCTTCCAAATCCAAAAACCAGTCACGCCATTTAAGCTCCATTTAGTGCTCATGGACAAACTTACTCACATTGATGCACCTGTGACACGATAAAAATCAGAGAGAAGTAAGACTAAACCATGCCACACGTCAAGAGTGAAATGAGAGATTTAATTTTGAAAGGCTAACCAGTCACTCCCCTTTTCCATCTATTTCTGACTTGCTCCTTGTACACAGCTAAAGCTCCATCAAAAAAGAAGAGTAGCTGACTAAGAGAACATTTTCACCAGATGCTTTTATTCTTTGACTAAAGAGTCAAATTTTTAAATTATTTTTAAATAAAATGTACTTTTTCTTGCAGAAAAAAGTCAGCAGACACGGTGGGACATATCTGAACAGACATCAGTAAGGAACGTGTTTCTGCTTACATCTGAGGCTTTTTCATTCCTAGAATCAGTTTCATGAAGGACACGGAGCGGGAACATGGGAACACAGACTACATACAGACAGTACAGAACCACCTTAACTACATAATGTATTAAAAATAAATATAAAAATTGTTCTTCCAGCTTTAGATATTTTTCCTCATTTAGCCAACACAGACCTACATTAGGTCATTGGAACACTACTGCTACTGTGAATGGCAAATATAAATCCCGAAAAGAAATAAACATCACAGCACAAATATTCCTCTATGATTTTCTGAATCCTAAAGAAATTATTGAACTGTGTGTATCAAAGAATACATTACAGCATGTGTTAACCAAAAACTAGAAGACTGAAACTGGAAGAAGAACTGCCTTATAAACATTACCAAAAATTCAACAGAAACAATATGTTATGCCATTTTCCTTACCCCCTGAGCTTTCACTGGAATTTATTTGTGGCACAGTGACTTCAGAAGCCTGTGTGTTGGTCACAGATGCTGCTGTTACAGCTGGCGCAGGACTGCTTCTGCTAAAAAGAGAAAAATTATGAAATGCTGAAGACATTAGTAAAGCTATGGTGCTACATGATCTGCCTTTCATCACATCATATGCATGACCAGTAACCACAACTGGTATTTTACCTACGTTACAGAGCAGAACTTACATCAGTAAAAAGGTAAAAATTAGCATTGGCAATCTACTATCAAACTCAAGCAATGGGAGCTATTTCAAATATTTAGTTTAGATCTCTCAATGACAATTTTTGAGACCAGGAAAAGGTCTCATTTTATTTGTATCACATTTGTATTTAAAAGACAAGCACAAATTAAGGCAGTGTCCACCTAAATTATGTGCAGGGGAAAACATAGCAACTATTTACTGAAGGATGAAACAAAATCAGTGTAGAAGGGCTAGAACAAAACGTTTGGTTTTAATTTACACACACTGTTACAATGACAATTTCAGTCTACAATCATCCCAAGCAAAGGTCTGCAGCTTCAAGTGGCCAACCACAAAAATGATCCTTTTTTCATCTTCAAGAAACTGGGAATCAGTGTGTGTCTAAAATCAGCCAAGGGCAATTTTCACTTCACCTGTGGCATCCTAGGTATCACAGGCTTATTTCATTAGCACAGACAGTGGTATCTACTACTGTTAATCATTTACCAAGGAAGACTAACCAAAAGAACACTTGTCAAAAGGACTAAGTCAAGTATTTCATTCTACACAACATCCTGTAATACACGTGTAATAATACTGAACTGTAGGAGATTGATGATAACTTCTACACATATCAAAGAGATGAACATGAGACTCTTGAAAGAAAAGAGTAAACTCATTTATTGGGGCAAACGAGTTAAGGTAGGAAAATACTTAACACAGAAAGTATTAGGAAAACTTTAATATGTACACTTTGAAAGTACAAGGGGAAATTATGTTCCTAAACTTAATTTGCATAGGTATCATCAGTAACAGCAGTAGCACTACTAATTTCCCAGACAGAAAATCTAAACCTCTCCGCTGTCTCACACTTGGATCCAAAACTCACAAAACTACTTACCCTCACAGCTACTTGCTCACTACCTCTCATAGCCTCCTACTGCAGGGCCTAAGTTTTTATATCACCGTGTTCTTCTAAGAATTTTTAAGAGTGTCTACAGACTCCATCCAATTTGGAACATTCCCACCTTGGTAACAGTGGTATCTCACGCATGCAGTATTTGCCATGTGTTTAGCACAAGTAATTCAGGAAGAGAGAGCAGCAACAAGACTGAAAGTCCTCATTACCCCTGAGAACTTCCGGAACTGTTCAACGGACTCGTCTTCATAGCACTGGTAGGCGAAGGCACAGACGTGCTGTTATCACTGTCCATAGACAAGTCTAGGCTGCTGTCATTCAGAGCTGTCAACCTGATCCCTTCTGTCGAGTGCTGCAAGCCACAAGGCAAAGGAAAGCTCTGTTAGTCTAATTAAAGGTTTAAAAATCAATAGAAATTAAAGTTATTTCAAAATGCAAACTTTAATGGACAATTTTCAAATCCTTTTACATGTAAATAACCCACTACCCTCTCACTACAAGCGTTTACATTTTCACGTTCACAGCTCTGGCACAGATTTGTCTGAACCAATCATGTTCAAAACCAAACTGTTACTGTATTTAATGATTATCTTTTCAGCTTTATTACAAATTTCTTTGGTTTTGTGGACTTATAAATACTTTCATTAACTTTACAGCAACTGATGCACATCAAAACAAACTGACGTACATAAAAAGAATTTTATGTACATAAATAAAAACGATTTGAACTTAGTCCGTAGAAAAGAAAAGCCCTTTTCCGATATAGTACTACTACTTAAAGAGAGGTGTTACTTAATATTTATATTGTTCTCTGAAACAGATCTACACTTGGTGTCAATAAAGACTTCCTAGTCCTTAAAAACAGTATTCAATATAAAATAGCTATAGAAATAAAGCATGTTATTCAGCTACACTTAAAACAGAATATGTAACAGTGGTTAGCTATTAAAAAAACCAAGCAAACCTGTATTGCTCTCAGATTAAGGTAACAGAAAGCAGCAGGGATTTTGAAAGACTGAATTGTTCAATTCAAAGTTCCACCCCTTCTTCCTGACTCCACCATTAAACAATAATCCAGTGCAGCATCTTAATTAAAAACTAATGCTACCATTCTCATATACGGCCACACAGGTAAACTATTCAGCCAGACAAGAAGATACTATCCACAGTGTTGATGTTCTGAAAAATCTAGTATTATTTTTAGTGCTCCTAATAATACTGCTACACTCAAGTGAGATCACATTGCAGGTGAAGTTAAGATCTCAAAATGTGACTTTAATTCTTTGATTAGTAAACCTAAAAATCTGAGTAAACCTAAATTAGAAAACCTAAAAATCAAAAATTTGAGAGCAATGGCATTTTCGTTGCTCTCAAATATTAGCAAAGTTTACCTTTTTCTTTTTCTGAAGCACGTGATTAGGTAGCAGTTGGTGAAGTTGCTTACGTTTCACATGCCTTGCAGCAATCTTCATATCCATCTCAAACATCTTGCTGTTTATTGCTTGCCTATAAACTACACAATTAGAGTAACATTAAGACGTACTGAAGCATTTTGGAAAGTCTACTTACTTGCCCAGGCAGAAACAATTTGCGTTTCAGAGCACTTCAAGAACAAGAATAATGTTTCCTTGTTCTGGAGGAAGAAGGGGAACTGCCTACCATGCCAGCACTGCTAGTAAAACACAAACATTGGTTTGGAAACAGGTGACCTGTTTTTCAAGAAGACTGTCTTGCAAGCACACGGCTTTTAACAAGTTTATTTTTAACAAGTTTTAACTGTAAAAGCTCTGAAGCAACCTGTTCATTTCTTCTCAAAGGTACTAAAGATAGAAATAAAATTTTCTCATAAGAATTATAGTATTTACATTTACAAAAATTTTCTTCACAGGTGATTTTATTTCTGCAGCTCCTGCAACAAATGGGTTTTAAATCAGGAGTTAAGTGCTCATGTGCTACCTAATGTACTAAAATTACTGTGGCAACTCATACACAACTGTGTTTTTATATAAAAAGTAATTTATGTTTGGGTTTTTCAGTTTTGTTGGGCTTTCTTCTTGCTTTGGTATATTTTTGGTGGTTTTTTTAAATTTTGTATGGTTGTTTTGGTGGGTTTGTTTGGTTGGGTTTTGTTTCTTTTAATTTTGTCTACTATAACCAATTATTTCTCTTCACCTCAGAACATCTGCTTCTGTTAAGTCAATATGGTAAGTGCTAGCACAAGAACTGCACTGGAACCAAGGATCTTGGGTCCAAGTAGAGCCAAGTAAAAATAAAAAGCTTGTTAATTCACACTGACTGTCTTCACAATGTTAAACAAAAGCTGGGGCAGATGTATGAATAAAAAATGGTTCTGCAGATCTTACATACAAAAACTCAAGAGGTATCTCCTTTTTTCACTGTCTATTCTACAAGCATTAAGGAATCTCACTGAATAGGCTGTGAACATGTAATCAAAAAGGAGTTAAGAGAGAGGCACACAAACAGTTCAGTGAATACTGAGTATTAAAGAGAGTACTACACTACTTCTTGGTATTGAAGAAGCTCATAAAGCCTCTTTGTAAGAAAATTACACAGGTGACAGCTAAGGTAGAAGCATGCTCAACAAAACCAGACATGGTTAAAGCGTTCCATATTCCTGACTTTAGGTCTTATCAAAGTTTCCACACAAGGAAAACCTAGACCACTCTTCACATCTCTCTTCCTCCCCTTGCTCCTGCTAAAAAGCAAGCTATTCTTTAACTTCATCCCGGAAAATGCTTCATTACTTTTGATAAAATCTTAGGGTCTATTCCAAAACACAGGGCAAAGAAGTCTTTAGGACGGATTAAAAACAATGAAGACAGACCTACATTAATTTCAGATTACCAAAAACCCACAACACAAAACCAGAAGTTTTCTACTAGATTGTTACTTCTGGAAGCATACTCACAAATCGAAAACTCTGCATCACAGTTTGTAAGGATCTTGATAAAATGCTACTCCACTTATAAGTGCATATATTTATGCATATATATTTAGACAAACTTCAGCAATATAGTGCAAATAAATCACATTCAAAATTGTAAGCGCAAGTTTTAGTCTGTTCATACCAAAATCTCTGACAAGTATACTACTGAAATATCTGCTTATAAACAATAAGACCTGAGAAACTGGAACTTCTGAATTCCTGCACGCCTTCAAATTAGCAGCCATGGTACTGTCTTTTCTAAATTCTCAAAAATTAGAGTGATGTTCCTATACTTGCTATAGTTTCTCGTTCACTAGTAATAATTACAAGAAATATTTCACCTCTCAAGAAAGAAATGCCCCTCTGCAGCTAAATATGACAAGAACTTTGAAACCTTGGCATGATTTATAAATATACCTATATGTTTACTGCATTCAAAGGTGTGAGATAGAGGGGTGTCAAGGTGTTGAACTCCCTTGCTTCCTCAGACTTACTGAGTCTTAGATATTCAGAGACCAGGGCGGCATTAGGTAACACTTGAACCTATTCCTTCAACTCTGTAAACACAGAATACTTGAGCCTCAACTGTTGTTTGTTTAAAAAAAAATGCAAATGTATTAAATAAATCTGTCAAAGCTACTGTTCCTGACACTCTGGAGTCACACTCCCCAGCTGTTACCAATTCTTTGCTTACAAAATTTCTTATGTGCGTACTAAGTTATTTTTGTGAATCAAAAAGTAAACATCAGAAAGTCAAAAAGCTCTCTTACACTGAGTGTTAGACATGAAAGTAAAAGTTACCGAATCAATTATCTAGTATGAAACACCATGGAATAAAAGACATTTTGTTAATCCACTGATAAATTTAGCTTCACCAAGTAACAAAAACATTTAAACTATACTGTAAATTTTTGAGGTTATGCTTGCTAGTTCGCATATGATAACTAATTCATCTGTTTAATAAAGATTACAAAATAATGTACCACACTTTTAGTGAGATCTGCAAGACGTGTGTGTAATTTTTATCACTTTTAATGAGAACAAACTGAAAGTGATTAGTCTGAAGTGTTGAGAAGCATTAAAACTCATTGAAAATCTGTTTCATTAAATAAAACACCTAACTCCTTGGCTGAATCCCTCTGTGTAGATACAATTCTACTACTACTGTGAGCATTATGAATTAAAAACTACATTTTAAGCAAAGACAAACTTCAACAAGTTTATTAATACCAGAATACCTGGAAAGCAAAACTCACCTGTGTCTGTAAAAGACTGAATGTCGTAGGTAAGATCAACACTTAAATTTTCAGAGTTTTCAGTTTTCTTAAACACCAACCCAATCACCCACATTGTACGGTATTCTTCCCTGGAAAATGTTATATAAAACAGTCATGTAATACTGACAGAATTAACTAACTTAATAAGTTATTTGCTGCAATAGACAACAGTTGTACGTTTTAGCTCCAGTAGCAATGGGAAACTAGACACACAAAAGCAAAAACGAAAGCTGACTAACAATATTCCCTTTTCACTCACAATATAAAAGTCATGAAACACTACACATCTACCTCCAGCAAATGAACTAAGACCATCAGTAGATTACTCCATTCAACTGTGCTCCCATATAGATCCTCTCATGTAGCTACTATCATGAGAGTAACCAGCTCTCAACTAGCCATAGCAACTACAAAGGCACTGAAAGTAATTTGAATCTATTCCCCAACTAAGCAACTTCCATTTTGCAACCTAAATGTGTCTTCAATGCTCAAATTTCTTAGTTGTTAACTGATCACAAACTGCAGGTTTCAGTTAAAAACCTCCCTTTGACAGCTCCACTTCACATGAGAAGGTGAAAGAATGTCCTTTGAATACTGGGAAGACAACCTTTCCTGGAAGTGTTGCCTGCATCAAGTCCTCTGAAATAAGAGCTAATTGGAGCCTCTGATTATGCAGGCAGTTGTAGCTGTATCCACCCACTAAAATGGTGCTGAAGAGGTACTGCCTGCTTTCGTCCAATTTTACTCAAAACATGCATACAACAATTATATAACCGCTAAAAAAAAAAAAGTTGTGCCACATTGTACTTTAAGCAGTTAATGTGTGGAAAGGGCTCTATGCAAGGATAACAGGGCTTTGCACATATCCCAGTAAAGACAAATTTCTCCCCCATTCTCACACTTCACACAAAAGTATGATTCCTTGCAAATTAATTACAATGCTATCTAGAAACAATGTCTTAAAAGAATTTTCAGCCTCCACACACCTGCAATCACTGTTTTGAGTGGGGGAGGAAGGAATGGCAGAGGGAAGAAGGAGTCAAAAAACATTTAAAATCCGCAGCAATCCGAAGTACTTGATATTCTCTCCACTGTTTCCACAACCTGACAAATTCTAACAGTTATTATGATTTCAGTGATATTCATCCCAGCTGCTAAATTTTGTCAAATTAAATGAACTTGGTTACTCAAGAGCTCCGTTCTACAGTGCCTGACGTTCTCCCAGATTCTCAGTGCTTCCTCACAATTAAAACAGCATCAACTAAGTAGCAGTAACTTATACAGGTTGGCAAGAAATTATGCAATTCATACAGTTATTAACACAAATACATTTCCCCTTATTTTCTGATTTAGAAACATTTTTATAAAGAATTAAAGAGTACCTAATTTCACAAATAGTACTTAAGAGCTGAACATTGTTTGTTTGCCTTTAGCTGCTGTCATTAAAAATTAACTCTTAAGATTCTATAAATATGTCCATTTATTTATTCATGAAACTGCATTTTAGTTAGCTTCTTCCTTCTAAATGAAGAAAATGGGTTTGCTTACTTGTCAGGATTCTCCTTGGGTGCTGGGAATGACTGTGGATTCACATGAGCCAGTGTAATGAATTCATTCTTCTCCAGGTTTCCAACTAGAATACGTATTTTTGATTCCACCAAGCCCACCCTGTATAAATGTCATTTATTAACAAGACCTCATTAACAGGAAATAATAGAAGTATCTAACATCATATATCAGGATAAAATCCTCAATATTCTCTTTATATGAATACTTGAGACTACTAATAAATTAGTGCACGTCAGATTAATTCAGATCAATAATTTCAGTTAAGGCATTACAAAAACTGACACAGGGGAAGCTTAAGAATGCCCTGCAGCTCTCTCTGTGGCCTGATTTTACAAATGGAATTAAATACAAGACATTACACATCAAGTAAAAGGCAGTCAGAAGGAACCCCCACATATTTATTAAATATTCTTTTGGCTGATGATGAATTTTAAAGGTGAAGAAATTCCCAATACTTGCCAATCTTAAAATTTCACTAATAAAAGAGATCAGAAACATAGGAAAGGGGAATTTTTGTTTTGAGAAACAGCATTTCAAGTGACTGAAAACATACCACCTCACACTGCTTATTAAATAAAGGGCACAAGGCATTTGTAAGGTAAACCTGACAGTGTTGTTAAGGAAAAATTCAAGCAACAGCCTTTACTCCCCAGTTTTTCATTTTAACTTTTTTTTTTTCAAAACTCTACAATCTTTATCCATTTAATTTTGAAACACTGAAGATCCACTTTCTTTCATTAAGACACCTGATACACTAGATACTCCCTCGTGTCCAAGGCTGATGGTGGGGGGGAAGGGAGGTGCTGTTTTTGTTGTTTGGTGGGGAAGTTTTTCAATTTTGATTTGGTTCCTTAAATCTCAACAATTACTCACCATTCTAGTCGCTGTTTTTCTGTCGGTGCGCTTGCTAGAAGTACAATATAATGCCTTTGGAGATAAAGACAATATGCTATTCTATACATACTTCTAAAACTAGACATTCAAACCTTAATATTAAAACTTTGCAGTAAATTCTACATTGTAAAATATAGATTATTAGCTTAAGCATATATCCTACATTAAGTTTTGTTAAGTAGAAAGAGGGGCTATGTCTGAAGTGTGTGACTAACATACTTCGAAACATTTTGGAGTTTAGGGACATTTGCAACTCCACTGTAATACCAGTAACCTCAATGAAAGGTTAGAAATGTAGCACTGGTTGAAATATTTCAACACCTGATGAGATTAGGGATTTAACTGACTACAAGTCAAAAAACAGTTGTTCAGAACTACTTTACATGTCAGCTGTCTTAACTGCAACATCATTTCTGAACAGTGAGAAGAGTGGTTAGCACACATGCATTTGTGCAAAATCCGAAATAACACTAGAAATGTGGTTTAAAAAAATTTATATCTCTATTTTGGAATTCTCTGGAGTTCTCTGAAGACACTTATCTGAAATTTCATAAGCAATGTTTCCTCTGATGATAATTCTTAACCTCTCAATTATATTCAAGGATATTCAGTGTATACCCACTGTTAGTAGATTTCAAAGAGACAGTATACAAAACAAGAATGGTATTTTAAACAAAGAAGCCCAAAGACAGAAAATTGGGAAAAGATGAGTTTTAACTTGAATTCCTAATGAGGGAGCTGAAGCAATCTCACATGCCTACAACCCAGGTTTTTCAGAAGCTTATCTGGGAATGCTTTAAAATCCTAAGCCATCCAATGCCACACTACTCTATACTGATATGGCATGTTTAGGTACCTTCAGAGCGGGATTTAAGGAACAGTAGTAACATGAGAGACCCTAGCACATAGCTCATGGAAAGGAAAGCAAGGTCGTTGACGCTGGAAAACCCTGGTGCAGAGTCCTCTGGTGCCACAGGCCTTCAAATTGCAACAGCAAATCCAAATCAACAGATCAAATTAGCAGCTACATGTTTCTGTACTTATCTCTAGGCTGCAAGAGCCAAAATACTACAATCCTCTGATTTCAGTCAGAGAATGTCAATGAGACAAGAGAATTGCAAGGGAGGTATTTGGAGAAATTTCTTCCCTGTTCTGAGCAATATAGAGATTAATAACCTATTCATTCTGCATTTTGGCAGTATTGACTGCTTCACAGAAAAATGTTATGGAAAAAGATAAAAAGGGTCCTTTAACTCTGTAAGAGAAGTTACTAATTACTAATATTTGTTTATTCTAAGGAGTACTACACTCTCAGTAGGATTCCTATTTCACACACATTGCACACTTGCAGAACATTTAATTTAAAAGAAATGACACTGTTTAAGCTTTTTGATATTTTTAACCATGTCTGAATCAAAAATAGACAAATCTCAAACATGCAAATATTTGAAGAAACTGATTTTTCAATTAGTTATTAAAAGAAGCTCTTCGAAACAAACTTCTGAAGAATCATTTAAAAAAAAAAAGAAGAGTAATTTGCCTATGTCTAAAAGCCTCAACTAGCTGGTAAGCACCTAGGAAAAAACCTTAAGCCTTATTTATGAAAAAAATAAGTAATGATTAACTATTTTTGCTCAGGTAGTGTTTGCTGGAAAAAAAAAAAGTAGAGGATCCAATTTCTCCCCACTCACCTACAAGCTGTTAGTGCTGAGAGGGAATCATTCACTAGAAATTTCCTACTACCATTTTCATTAAAATTAAATAGTAGAAGCTGTTAAAAATTAAGATATCCTGAGTTTTAAGAGTCCAAGGTCTCACTGCTAAGTTTTGCTAAGACAAGATTTGTTATCAGTGCCTCAGTCATAATTTTATCACAAAGCAAATGCGTAATTCAGAAGTATCTATCACTTCATTATAAAGAAAAAATAGTCTTAGCTTAAGCTTCTACCTCTCAATGGTGACTTTTAGATTCTGGGAATTATTCTGAAGTATAGCAGTTTGGGATTTTGTTTGTTTGGGGGCTTGGAGGTTTTCTCACTGTCCTCCTTTCACCATTTTTCCTTTCAAAAAAAATAACCTAATGTAGATAGTATGGAATCGTAATACATCATTAACACAAGTATTTCTAAAAAAAAACCACCCAAATTAGAGTCATACTACTTTCTGGGGATAAAAAAAACCAACACCACACCAAAAAAAACCCCAACAACAACAACAAAACCAACCAACCAACCAACCCCCAAACAAACAAAAAAACCCAAACCAAAATACAAAAAAAACCCCACCCCAAAACCAACTGAGAACACCTGAATATGTTAATTTCAATTTTTCTTTACTATATGTCTGGGAATTATACTTTTATCCAGTACTTTAAAGTCCTATGAAGCCAAGAGACCTTTTAAAAAGGTATATTTATATTATACTTATTTAGCAGAATTCTCTCTTATAATGACATAAAAAGAATATGCTAGAGTTCATTAAATGAGTGCTATTTCTCTCAAAACACTGCTCTCTTGGTCTTAAGCTATAACCATTTCATTTCTCATGCAACACTTCAAACTCATATCCATTTGAAATTCTTGTCACTTCCCTGTAAAACACTATGTCTGTATGTTCTTTGTTGCTGCTTCTGCCCCGTCTTTTGAAAAATTTAAATCTACACAAAGGGCAGATAATACATGTTGTAACTCCCTAACTCCAAGTAATTGCTGACATTTACAAAGTAAGAAAAAAATAAGTAACTAAAAGCAGACTTCCTAATTTTCCTAATTTCCAATCTGCTCCTACCATGCAGGTATGCAGTAGCCTCTAGATTTCCTCAGTCATACATCATTAAGGTTTATTTTAAACATAGACAGCAAGTCAAAAGTGCTTATGAACAATAGATATTTAGCAACTAATCACCATTGAGAGTGATAGATTACTGAAGCTAAATTTTCAGAGATTAAAAGAAACATTTGTCTCAAAGCAAGGATCAGATGTTCTGTTATCTGAGAATAAGAGCACTATACACTGCTATGGATTCAGCAGAACATGCCAAGGCATCTACAATTTAAACAGGAGAAGAGTGTGAAGAGGGGAAAAAAACTTCAATATATCTAGCTTTCAGATGGAGATCTGACCAAAAGAGCCACATTTAGTGCATAGGGATGACTGCATACAATTATTTACTTTGTACAGGCTAATAACCAAAATTTTTAAATTAACGTACTAAGGGAAAAACAAAGAAAATCCTGGGTAATTTATATTAAAGCAGGCTCCATAATACCATTCCACAGTTAAAAAAAATAAAACTGGAGCAAAGACACCATATGCAAAACAGAAAACCTGGGTATATAATGTTGTGCCAGAGAAACTTTTACTGCTACAACTGGTAAAATGGCTAAAGCTGGTACACAAAAAAACCTACATTAAAGTGGAGATTATTTCAAATTACATTAAATGCTTCCTATTTTTTCCTATTTTTGAAAGAAACAAAGAAAATGTACTGGGGAACTTATTAGCAACCTCATCAGAAACTGATTTGTCTGCAGCCCACTTTTTACTTCAAAAAATAATATAATTTAACAGTGCTCTTTTAAATGTTTTCAATCTTAAGCTCCAAGGAACAACAAAAGCCATCCGAATGTTTTAAAGCTTTTATCATGCAAAAGGTATAGAAACAAAACACAGACACATTATGAAGGTCATCAGTCTCTTTTAATGGGGGAACTGTATATTTCAATCTTGTTTAGATTAGTACAAAACCAACCAACCACCCAACACAAACATGTGTAATATATATTTGATCTTGATTCAAGAAAAATGGGTCTCCAATTTCAATTGAGGGCAAAGAAGATGTAGTCCATATTTTAATAATCCATATTTATTATAAAAATACAACTTTCAGCAAGTCCGTATACATTTAACCAGCTTCTGCCCCACAAGCATATTACTAGAAACCCTAAAAGTGTGAAGTGTGAATTTCAGTATTTTGCTCAGAGACATTACAAAATTAGAAAAGCTAGGTGTAAGTTAATAAAGATCCAAGAGCCTTAAGCTTTAATGAAAAAAAACCCCTAGTAATAACTAGTACAACTGGTAGTTAGTCAACACAATTGCAAAAATATCTTTTATTATCCGAGTAAACTGTTGACTGTATTGACAGAAGAAAACACACAGTTTCAAGTACTTATTCATCTTAAATACTGACCTTCAGAATAAGTTCTTTCAACATCTTTTTTCCTGGGAAGACCCATTTTTAGAATGCTTACTGGCAGCACTAAAGAACATTTCTATTAGTCAAACTAGATGACACATCTTCAATGTTACTGGTAGCATACCAATTCTAGAGTTAACTGGCGACATTCTAAATATCTGCTATGGGACTAAAAGGCTCCTGAAATATGGGTTTAAGACACGAAGAAGTACCTGAGGAGATTATTCACTTCTAAGAGAAATGACAGTAGTGCATTCACTCTCCCACTCTAAAGAAAAATCCTAACAAAACACTTTTTGAACATCTAATGTATGTATATTTATGATCCTGTGCTACAGAGCATTATTAGGTAGTTCAACTGATTAACTTAAAATATTCTGCCATGCCATAAAATACATACTTGTACTTCTGAAAGAAGTTTGGAGCTTCAAAAAGTTTGGACCACTCTGCCTTACTCAGCAAAATTTCATCTGTGATAGCAAGACCTAAATTACAAAAAAAAAAAAAAAAATTTAAACTTTTTTTTAATACAGTTCAGTATCCAGAGCAAAGACAGTTTATTAATTTAGCAAAGACTCCTACAAATTATTTCCTCCTTTCAAATTCACAGCAATTTATCAATAAGATTTATAATTCAGTCATTCTTTAATTGGTCATTAAACCAAATCATATTATTAAAAAACCTCAATCTGTGTAGAAATGTATGTTAATGGATCAGACTGATTATTTTACACATTTCTACTGTGCGATTTAACACTCCATTTAGTGTTTTGCATATGCCACAGTAACTATTCAGTTCAAAGACAACATATCTTTTTCCTTTTAGTATTTGAATCACCTCTTGTGCAAGGTGTTTTACAAGGCAAAGAAACAGTGACACAATAAGGTACTGCTCTGTCTGAGAGAGCTACTTCCAGTTTCTCCCTGTGTCAAATCTACTTCTTCCTTTGATAACATCTTCTCTTATCTGCTATAATTATTCAAGTACATGATTTGGATAAATCCGGAGGACTCATCTTCAAGAGAGCACACTGCGTTATACTAGGCCTAGAAACAGGCACCAAGTGGAACTACTATTGCTAATCCTTCATGTAACATGACACAATCTAAGCCACTAAAATAAAGTTACTATACGATTAGCTCTAATTTTCAGAGCACAAGGCATTCTACTTCATTCCCCTCAGTTTCTAAGAGCAAAGGACAGACTTGCAGAAGTATCTACTAAATTTGCACAGTTAAGCAACATCAAGTGTAACAGGCCAAGATCGACCTCCCTCAAAACAGTCTTGTGTCAATAAGCTTTTTAACATCCACCCACCTCCCCGCTTCAAAGCATACCCGTAATGAAACTATTTTAAATCTGTCTAAAAACATTTACATAGAAAGCATAAGATAATACTTACCTTGCTTAAATTCCTCAACCATGACCATCCGTGTGGAAACGGACACATTGTACGTAGAGTTCTGCTGTGGGTATGCTGGTGTAATTATAGGCATAAGATGGTACCTATCACTGGGGTTTACCTACATATAACAACAGCCAATCAGTTTTCTTCAAGCATACACATCAGTTAACAAATTTGGATTTCTCCCTTTACTACAACCAAGTCTTAAGTTCTAAAAGACCTTAGTTTGCAGACCAAGAGCTCAGAGAAGGTTTAGGAAACAAGAACAATGCTTTTACAAAGAACATCTTCCTGAATGACAGTGATGTGGGAGGGCTGTAACCTGTCAGCACATCAAGATCAAGTTGTAGGCATTTCTAAATCCAGAAATGCCAACCAAACAGAACAATTTCCCTCTTTAATATAAATTAGTTTGTGATCACATGAAACCAAGGACACCTCATCACCATATGAGCACCTTCTGCAGAATGACTGTCTTCAGACCTTGTGAAAGGTGTTTTACACTTTATTTCTGTAACACTACCGAAAACTAAGAGCCATTTTAAGAAAAGAGGCTCTGTGCAACCTGACAGAAGCATCACTTGCATTAACGTACTTTTATTTAACAGCAGACAGGGTAACAAAAAAGAAGGAACACAACATACACACGCAAAATACATTAAAATATTATTAGGGTAACAATCTTGTAGAAGGTAAATAAAAGATAAACCCCTGCCATTACCTTAACCCACTTTGATTAGCTGCTACAACAAAGACAGTTCCCATTACCCACTGACCTCAAACCTCCTATCTCAGGAGTAACAGACTCAAGAACACGTTTTCAACTGTTTCACATATTTAAATGTGAACTTTTCAATCAGAAAAAAACAGATTTGAAGTACAAAAGGAAATACAACTCAACCTCTGATGCTTACACTATTCATCAAAATAAAGATTAGTTGAATATCAACTGTTCTATGATTGACAAAATAGCATTGAGCACACTCATATTATGCCCTACTGAAAGCTCACAATGGGAGCCGTGCACCTGCTGCAAGCTGTTTCACTGACTGTCTGAAGGACATTCATGTCCAATGTCCTTAATGTAAGTTCTATAAAGATGGAGATTAAGTATTATAAACAATATACAAAACAACTAAAAGATTTCAAGTTATGATCTTCTTTGGTGCAAGATGAAAAGACACTTTACTACAACTATATGGAATCCAGCCTATCCAGCTGTGACTTGCACTGAAGTGAATTCAAGATACTTGTAAAAGTAACAAGCTTTAAATCATAAGCAAACCATTTTAAGATTAGCAATTTTCCAAAAATGCATTGTTTTAAGACATGTAACTATTTATGCTGAATTTTTATTAAGATCACTTATTGCAAAAATTGGGAGAAAAAGTACATTGTTCAGCAAGTGTGCTTCAAGTGGTCAGTTCAAAACATTAGGGTAACTTTGTTCTATACTCAGGAGAATTAGAAGTTACTTATGAAGATATAACACCACAACATTAAGTTCAATAAACCCAAAATGAAGTTCACCTAGGATTTTTTAAGCAACTGAATTTATTGTACAGTGCAACTTAGAGGGGAAAAAATAACACACTAACCCTTGGGTCCCATACAGGCAAATTAAGATTGCATTCTTCTGGCTGTTTCAATAGCACTGGATTTGGCCATTCCCTGTTCAAAAAGATTGTAGCACTGAATAAGACTATTGGATACAACCATGTATGTTCAATAAACAGTACTTTTGAATGCGATCCTTTTTAACTCTGCTCTCAAGGTAAAGCACCATTTCCTCAAGACTAGGCTGGTCTAACTGGGGTTGTTTAAATAAGCTATATTGCTGAACTACAATACAACTGCAATTAGCTTCTCCAGGGCGTCAGAACAAGGAATTTTCTGTAGTCTTGGAGGTTTATAACCACTGGTTTAGGTAATTAATTTAAACTCCTCTAAATTCTTCCTGAAATATACCCATCAAAGAGAAATTCTTCTGTGAAGATTGACATTGGGTCCATCTTCAAGCTAGCTGTTTCATGGACAAACTACAGAACAAACAGCCAGCACAATTACAGCACATAGCATCGTTACAAACCATACGTATTAAAAGAAAATTATAATCAAGAGAGAAAGAAACCTTGTTGAACGAAACACTAAAAAGTAACACTTTGTTCTTCAAGTCATCTTACCCACCCCAATAAAAGTTCTCTTCCTATAAAGAGCAGAAGTTAGTTAATCTGCTGGAATTTGTACATTAATGCTCCTATGCTATGTATGTACAAAATGGAGAGAAGTCCAAGAAACACATTAAACAGAGATTACAACCAATTCCCCTCTATTAGCTTAGTGTGGCAAAATATTACTAAACACTACATACCTCAAGGAGGCTATAAAGCCTATGAATTCAAGGCAGTGAAAGTGTGCAAATTATCTTCACATTAAGAAGAAAAGACACTATACTGGAAGTAAAGCAACACCTTGGCAATGATTCTTAAAATCTGTCAGTGTCTCATGAAGAATATAGGTATCCCAGACACGGTCTTTCAAGAAAAACAGTATTCATTCATAATCTGCAAAGTTCACTTCTGTCCCATTTGTTCTAAATTTATTTGGAATGTCCCCATCAGAGTTATTCAAACCATCTTTCTGAGCTAACTAGCTCAACAGTATGAAACAGCATGTAATTCTGAAACACCTACCGCTCCACACTGACAAGATTAAAACCCGAATTTTTGCCACTGGGTCTCTTAAATTGCATTTAAGCTATGTGCCTAAACCAGATACTCCTTTATTCATTACCCCAGCATCTGAATGTTAAAAGACTTTAAATTTTGGGGTATCTGCCATGATTTTCTACTATAAAAGTATTTTATCTGAAGAGTATTGTTGAGTTACAAAAAATACCTGAGAAAATTTTAATTAAGAACTGGGTGGTTTTGGTTCGGATACTTTAAAAACATGACATTTTGGATGACTTATTGAAAAACTAAGCTGACAACTTTCTAGTGGTAAGAACAATGCTTCTAATTTAACTTAATCTGGTAACAGCTGAAAATGGTACCATAAAAACAGGACTAAAATTTAGTGTCTACAAACAATTTTATTTTAGTTTAATCTAAATTAAAAACAAACAAAAAAAAAAACAAAACAAAAAAAACATACCATTTAGAAAATACCAAGAAAAATTTATGTACAAGAGTTGATGCTATTGCATTTGGATAAAGCTGGCAAGTTCTTGCTACTAGCATGGCCCAGGAAACACCGCCAAGGAAACCTAGTATATTGGAATAGATGTTGTGGCCTGTGGATTGAGAAGGAAAGAGACAAAAGGAGAGAAACATCAATAACCAGAAGAGGTAGTGAAAACTTCACAAATTCTGGAATAAAACTGCTTACGTTTTGCCCACAGTTTGATAGCTCTCAGTGTTAACCTGAAGTTGTCAATGTTTGGTACTAGATGCAGAATTTCATCGGTTACCCGGCAACCTGCAAAAGAGAGAGTCAGTTACAGTTGCTGCCTCCAAGGTTTTTAGCTTGCTTATCCTCCCTCACCTTCAAAACCAGCAAACTTTTCAGATGAGCATGCTGGAAACTCATTTCATATTCTGATCACTTTTGTTTTCAATTAGAAAGCTTAACATACTTTCATGTGCCTTTTTTCATTTTTAGTGTTTTATAGCAGACTCAGCCAATTCATGAGCACATGACTACAGTTTTGGACTACTACTTGACTTTTTGTTATTAATGAACTATATAAGCTGCTGAAGAAACAAACAAGTTCTGCTGTTAGGTGAATACATGCAGTATATCATGGAATGTGTAGACAAACTAAAAAAAGTGTAAATCTTCATGAACCCATAGAAAACATGCCAGTCATAGGTCAAAGCTCTCAATTTTTAAGAACAGGTTAAAAAGAATAATTTTTAAACATATTAGCTGTACTGCTACTTTGATGGAATATTTTCAGACTGTAAAATTATAGACAGCAATATTAACTGCTTGATTTTAGGGCATTTATAATAAAGAATAAGTAGTACTTCATTTTCACTAAGTAGCTGCAGAGAGCTGTTTGCAAGAAAACAGTATCATCTAAGACTACTTTCAAAGTAAGTAAGAGGCAACTACGAATTCTAGAGATTGCACAGATGGGAATTTCACAAAACAGTTTAAGTGGCTGTGATAATCTCAATTATCAAATTTTTAGCTTGTAACAAGAATCAGTGGTCCTCGTGCAAACATGCTCCTCTTCCCCATCAAGCTGCAGCCAGGCTGAAGCCCCTACCATCCTGAACATAAATAACCATTTTTTAAGCTAAGGTATTAGAGAGAAGTTAAGGGTTACACAAGCCAGTAAGCTACTAAAGACCTGACCTCAATCTGACACCATTTTGATAGCTCCAATCTATCACTGAAGCAATTTCATGTATGTTTATGCAAACACAAATTAAAAAACAAACACACATCTTTATTTACAGAAATACGTAATGCTCCACACAAAAGTCTTGCAAGTCCCATTAATTTCTAGAACCATATACCAAGCAAACAAGAAAAAAATCATAAGCAATCTGGCCAACAAGACACAACTCTTCTCTCCAGAAAAATACATAAAACTTGCTATAACTTTATTTCTAGATATGAAGTTGCTGTATTTTCAGTCAAATCCACAACTACAGTATCAAAGAACCTAGGGTAATTATGTCAAGATTAGACAAGTTGATAAACAAAACAGTATATACATACCATTAAGACTTCGTATGCATCTAATGTCTAAATTTTTAAGTAGGCTGTCATCTCGTAGATCTAAGTCCTCAGGGATAGTTTGCAGTGCTAATCTTGCAAACAAAATATCAATCTTAAGAACAAAAAAAGAGGTAAGACATTAGAAAACTGTTTCTTTTGTAGAATTCTGTAAGTAATTTTCATCAAGTTTACTAACAGTAGTCTTCCTAGTACAAAGAATCGCTTTAAAAAATACATACTAACATCCTTCATGACACTAAAAGAAACACTTTCAGATGCTTCATCTATCCTATAGCTCCTTTTCCAAGAGTATAAAATATACATTTAGATTACTATAAAACTAGCACACACATTAGATTCCTTCCAACCCAGCCAATTCCACGATTCCATTAAAATTACCATGGAATTAGAGAAAGAGTAGGACATCTTTCCCCATCTAGCCCTGTACAGCACACATGTAACTAGCAGACTATATAAAGACCAGTATCTACAAAGAGTCTACGTATCTGATTACAGAAAAGACTCTGAAGATTCAGCAAGCTGCTGAGCAAGGGCATACATTTTGAAACTATGTCCAGTTTCTTTGCTATTACTTCCACATTACTTAAACATAACAGTTTTTCTAGGCCAAGAACATCTAAAATACTATTCAGCACTGAGCTAGAGTTTTACATTGCCCTGCACACAAGGACACCACAGAGCGGAGAAGTCAGTTTGCCTTTCCACCAGTCAGTTGATGAGAATATCAAGTAGCCTTGATACTCAGCTACTTATCAACATATCAGCAGCCTTTCTGCAAGGCAACAAAGGCACTTCACCAAATGACGCTTTTAATGAAACTGGTTATCACTTGACCTACAAGACGATGAAATACCTAGTACTATTGCATCAAAACCAAAACTGGTTTAGTTACATTAAAATTATTTCAGATAAAGTGAAGCTGAAGACATATTAAAGACTTTTTGTAGGTACTTAAAACTTTGTCTCCCATCTGTTTTAAACCATGAAGCACTTCTCCACAGAAAAGTATTTCCAAAGTATTCAGGGCATTCTGTATTTCAAAGTCCTTAATAGCTGGTCTTATCAACAATCTGTATTACATATAGAAGTTCCTACTTCAGTCAAAAGTACTACTTCTCAGTGTAAAACAACTTCAGGTCCAAACTTAACTTCAGCTTAAAGTTCTGCTCTGATCTCTAGAAGGTCTAGCACCTCTAAAGATTCACAGCTCATTGACATTTATTTTCAAATAAAGAAATTAACAGTCTGTCCTATTTAATTGCGGAAGAGGTAGCTGGCAATCAAATACAAAGTACTCTACAGCAAGAACAAAAAAATGAAGAAAGTTGTTTATTTTAAACAAGAACATAAAAGGCACATGTAAAAACTCATTGTCAGAAATTTCCTAAGTTTTAGTAACAGGATCACCCCAAAATTAAAGTCCTTTTCCTCAGTTCTAACTTCTGGATGTTTTGCCTAGGTTAGCAAAAGCAAAATTAAATTTAATTTAATTTAATTAAAATATCTTTTGATACTTAGTTGGGCACAAACACAACTATCAGAAACTGTGGTCCAGCAACACTGGTGTATACAAAGAGTGTGCTTACGATATAAGAAAAAGAACTTTCATGCACTGTCAGCAACATGAGTTAAGTCTCAGTAATAAACCTAAGCCCATCAAAGAGCATCATAAATTACTATATTGGAACAAGATGCTACTTCTTTTAGAGCAAACGGTCCTTTTTTTTTTCCCTATTTGGTCTTGTATTTTGAATTTCATTTTTTAAAAAGGAGAGACAACTCTGGCTTGAATGTAAATGACTGGAGGGAAAAAAAAAACAACAACATACAAAAACCAAACTGACCAGAAGACAGCTATGGCAAGTTTCAACATCTAGAATGAATACCTAAGGTATGTAAACAAAAAACAGGTTCTCCAGAAAAATGTTCCTAACACCCAACTGTATACGGACAGTAATAAAATGGCTAACAGATACAAAATCACAGGCTAGGAGACAAGGAATTGCTAGTCTGTGTACAATACCACACCATGTCATTTGTCGGAAGACTAGCATGGGAATTCCTTCCCCTCTGTAAACTAACCTTCTTGGACCCACCAGTTACCGGCTGACATAATCCAACTATAGGTCTCATGAACTGTGTCTATAAACAGTTCATATGGTTCTGTCTCCTCACCAAAAGATGACAGTTTGACTGTAACAGTCTGAGAAGAATTAACAGAGTATCTTTTGAAATCACCATTCCTGTATCCTTAGCAAAAATCAAGTTAAGCAAGTTCAGTGCTCCACAACAGCTGATCCATCAGGCCACAGCCATCAAAACCATTGTTTTGGTCACGTGTTTACAGATATGTTAACAGATCAGGACAAAAGGAACACCCAGCTTGCCTTCAGCAGCACAGTTTTGAGAACTAGTTAAAGACCACAATTTTCTACAATGTAGGATAATGAGGCAAATCTTTCATGTTTGGACAGTTAATCATTAGCAGTCAAAAAAATTTCTGAAGTCACATTTACAAACTTAAGTTTTATTAAATGTTAACTCTAAATAATGCCAATACTGGTATTCTACAGGTCAGTAAACGAATCAGAACAAGTGGGTAGCAGTGCCAAAAAAACCCAGGGAGATATTCTGCACACAGCTTTAAGTTCATCAAGAAAAACTTGTTTCAGTCTCAAATTTCCACTTTAAATTATACAACTGAGGACTGTCGTCAAAATCTTAGGTGTGAACTTCAGAGAGCCACTTTAATAGCATTCATATGAATAAATAATGAGTTATTAAGATCTTAAAAAACTTTGTTTTAACCATGTTTTACCAAATCAAATTAAAAGATGATCTTTACCTCTATTCCATCAAAACAAAGTTTAATAACTGGGACAAAAGCTTCTTCAACAGCCTGAGGGGAAAAAAGTTGAATTTTATTTTCAGTATAGAGAACATTTACAAACAATAGCTACCAGGTCTAGACAATCATAATGAAATGCTATTCATATCAATGCTTTTCTGTTTTCAGGTTGATTTTTGTCAGCAATGTCTTTCTCCACCATTGAGAGTTTATGCAGTAAGCACTGACCTACTATGTGCTGCAGCTGTCTAAATGTTAATTATAATCCAAACTTGTACCAACCAGCTCTGATAATGTTACTTCAAGGTCCAACCCTCTTTCTCCCTACACTCAAGACATGATCAAGCATGCTTTACTCCTCACAAGTACTGCTAAGTATTCCAAGTCCAAGCTATGGGGATTCTTGCTCTAAAAGGCCTCTTATTTCTGTTTCTACTGTTAGTATAAGAAATGAGGAGAAAACTGTGTAACTATGCAGCCTGACTTCACCTAAAGCAGTTGCAAGTCACCAGTCTCCAGAGGTCAAGCAGGTCAAAAATACAGTGTTTTGATTAACAACCACGATGAAACTATGGAACTCCACATCTACGCTGGAATCAGCTATGAATACCATTTTCCTGAACCGAGCATCTGAACTAAATGCAGATCTGTAGCACATCGCTTTTGTAAAAGCAAAGAACAACGCCTACCTCCAAATAAGAAATACCCTGAACTGTTGGAGGATAAAATGTTTCAAGAGTGTTTCAGTTATTAACAAGAAGAGGAAACAACACCAACAACACCACTGTCTGTGCTCTTACTGTAACATTATTGGTTGGCAGGGTGGATCCTAAGCAAACTATCAAGTTCACAAGTGTCTCATACTCACTCACTAGAGCAACCACAAAGAAAATCTATGTCCCCCTAAAGATGGAGATGTACAAACTCCTGACACTAGCTGGAATGATTTAAGTGTTATGACACCCTGACATAACGGCTATTTGCATCACTGCAGAGCTACGCTGAAGAGCACACATACCTTGCTACTAAATCAACTGCATTACCTGGAGTTAGAGTTTCCAGCAAAATTGAATGGAAATCTGAAAATCTGAATCCTCTCAAATATAGCATGTCAATTTAAAGATTACTAAAGGTGTTCAGATAATAAAGCATTCAAAACAGTTGTTTCAGGGCATACAGTGTTACCACCAGATGTCTGCACTACCCTGGTAGTTACCAACTACAGGATGCATAGAGTGGAAGAATGCTACAGAGACAGTTACATTTGTTTTATGAGAGCAGGACTAAACCAAACAAAGACTTGCCAGCAACTATCTTCATCTAAAAAAATTGGAGCAGAGAAAATTTACTCTGAGTCAATATCAAGAAGATTAAAGCTCCCACCATTTAACTCAGGGAGGCTTGTCAGGGAGGTATAACAGAAACAAAATACTGTATTACTAAGGTCTTCCACTACTAGAAGGGAAATCTTCACCTCTACAAGCTAAGAACCTTGCACAAGCATCTAGTAAGAAAATACACTAAAAATACAGCTACCCTTTTCAAATGCACAGTTGACAGCCAATATAAGAAGTTTTGTTAATATTAACCACCAAAACTATTTATATCAGCATGAAGTTATAAAAAAGCAGCATAAAACCTTCATTAAAACCACACAAGTTTGGTCCTGAACCCTGTCAAGCTAACATTTATATTTACATCTGCCTGCTTCTAGTGAGTAAGCAGAAATTTTGTCATACTAACACACATGCTAGGAGATCATTCTGCCATACAAATTTTTAAGTGAGTGTATGTATTGAGTGGGAGCAGAGAAAATTTGGAAGAATCTCTATTTATTTCCACTCTTATGATAGGCTTTGCAAGCCTTAACAGTAAAGTTATATTTACTTATTGAGTGCAACATCTTTCACCACTGAATTTTCCTAATCCTCAGGTCAGCAAGCTATATCAGAAGCTTCACATACCCTCAGATCTTTCACTTCTTCTTGTTGTTTTAATTTTTCATAAAATGATGTGAAAAAATCACTTCTTTCAACATGTCTTGGTGCAACACACAGGGCATCAATATCAGCACCTGAAATTGTTAAATAGCAGAAGCAAATTACTCAATACTTCACACGCATATAATTTCAGCAATAGACAAATTTTTATTAATAACTAAGCAGGAAAATTTAGTTTCTCATCATGTGGAATGGTGTTTTTTGAATTACTAAGTCAAACCAAATGAAAAAAAATTCATGGCCATTAAATATACAGAACACATACATACACTCATGCTCCAATTGTGCAACACTTGTAATTTTCAAAGAACAAAACATGAAAATATAAGTATACAATTTCCACTATCTTTAAATAATTTTCAACTTTTTTGTCTATTTCTCAATCCACGATGAAAACAATACAGGAATATATTTCTTTTATTTAGAATGAAGACTAGAGATGGTTAACTAAAAAAATTAAGAAATCTAACATCACGTTAAAATACAGCAAGATCAATCATTAGCTCAAACACATGGATTTTTATCACAAAAGGAAATGTTACCTTTTGTATGAACCCCTAATCTATAGGATCCAAATGTAAAAATTTTTCCTCCAACGTTTTCTATTACAGATTGCGGAAGATTCTAAATGGAGCAAAAAAAAAAAAAAAAAAGGTTATTTTACCGTAACAAGTTATAACAACACCAACAATTTCTTTTCAAACGAAGAAAAATATTGCACGAAATTTATGCTGTTGAACTACTGAAAATCTCAGTATTTACAGAAAAGACTGAGATATGTTTGCCACTTGGATCATTTGTAACATTTGAACTACTCAAACCTGGTAATTGTTGCACCAATTCTACATTTCAGGGGCAACAACTTTATAACATTACAGAGATCAAACACATTTTGTTTACCACTCAAGCATTTCAGACTGACACAGAAATTGATGGATTCCAATTGAGAACAACACAAAACACAGTCTACTGTATCAGTGTTTATTTCAGAGACACTTGTACTATAGCCTTCAAATAAAAATTTGGGTTTGGGAAAGGTATTTATTTTATGCTGAAATTGTTTAGGTACATCTACTAAAGTTCCTAGTCTTAAAAAAACTGTTGAATCCACAGTACTGTGGGCAAAGAGGGCTATCTTTTCACAATAGGATGCAATGTTACAATCTGAAACCCTACATGAATATTTACACAGCAGAAGATAAAATAAATCAAAACTTTTATTTTGCAATGTATATTAGATTAACTTAAGTAGCTTTCAATCTTACACCGGTCACGATACTCTCACTATTTTGTTTTCAAGGATCAAGACACACATAGCAGGGCTGTCCCTACCCATAGTCTTGTTCATATATAAATTCTCATTGCATAAGGAAAGTGTAAAGAAAAAAAATACAGCCCCAAATACACACCAAGCAAAACAGCTTAAAAAATTAGGAGTTTACTCTTAAAAAAAAAAAATCTATAATCATGCAAGTCTATAATCATTCAAAAGAGACGTGTGGGGACAGGGATTACTATAAGCTGGCAAAAACACTATCAGCATTATCAGTCTACAAAAGTAACATTGCAGGATTGACATTAAAGACCACAGACCACAAAGATGCAGGAAGTACATTTTAAGATCTAGCACTGTTTTACAAAGGCAAATAATCTGAGCATGTAATTAATACAGTATTATATGCATAAACTTTGAGAAAAAGTCAAGCAGTATCTATCAGTTTCTTTCTCTGACAAGGTTCTACTATCAAGGTGCAATGCTGCCTGTAAACAAAAGAAACTACAAGGATGGCATTTGTTTTGATCCCCAAATCTAAGGTTCATCCCATTCAGTACAGGAACATATTTTGGAATAACCTTCCTACAGCAGTCTTAATCACAGTATTGGCAACTCCACGTAAAATACATCCATACCTTGCTTTCACTGATTTCCCGTATCCATTCCTTTACCAAGTTATTTAATTTTCCCAAAATTAGAATCCTATTAATAGAACAGCAGAATGACAGGTTACAAACTAAGACAAAATTAATAGAATTTTTTAAAGATTGTGGTCATCATTACACAGTAAGTCAACTAGAGTAACATTACAGATCTAATTAGAGATCTTGTTATATATAGACATAGATATACTGGAAGAAAGTTACTCTTACAACATTCCCACTATTTTTCCCCCCTTAGAGACATTCAAGAGATTTAAGCTCAAAAAAAAAAAAAATGCAAGCATGCACATGAATTCTACTCACTTTCAAAATAAAACTTTAATCATACAACACATGCACCTAAAACAACAGTGATAAGCAGTAGTGAGAGGAAAAAAAAAAAACACTCTAGAAAGCTTAATAAGGGAAAAAAAAAGTATAAGGTCCATTACAATGAAGTAGTGATGAAGGGGAAAAAAATGCAATCCTGCCTCTGAAATTTAAAGGCCATTTTAATTCCTCACTGTGTTTTGAGGTATTCCTCTTAACTGAGAAAAATTAAGCTTACAATTCCACTAAGCTTTTAAGAAAGCATTTGAAAGAACACAAACACACTTGGGGTTTCAATAGTCATACATGAACCTCGTGACAGGACAAAAACCAGTGTTCACTCACCTGCGCTGCAGCTCTTCTTCCTCCTCAAATACGCCATAAGGTTTTAGGGTTTCGATTAATTTCTGGGTAAGCATGCAGTCAAACTCCTTGGGGGCAGCTAAACTGATTGGTGAGGTAATGCCATAATGCTTCTGTAGCTGCTGTGTTTGTGATCCCTGGGTTGTAACGGGACTAATAAAGGCAATTAGATAAAGTTACTGACAGAAACCAAACAGAAAAAAGTTATTTATTTTTTCTCATCAGAGTAGCAGAAGAGAGATACATGCTAAGGGAAAAAAAAGTTAAGCCTAGTGTTAGCACTTACATCCCAAATTACTCTGTTAAATCTGTCCTATTAAGGACATCAGTAGAACTACCTATCACCAACTCTTAGTATGCATTAACATTTTTTCCTCTTAATTATTTTTTTCATTCTACTAGGGTAAAAGCTGTATCATCAGTTTGGGCTCCTTCACTTCCATAAATTCTAAATTAAAGAGAACCCTCCCTGTCAAATAGTCAAGCTTATAGCAGAAGTGAAAGCCCCACTCTTGGCAGGCATAGCATTCCTTGGTATATTGCTGTATCAGTCCTGCATGTTTATACCTATTATATACTATTTCTGTCATACAAAATGAGAAATATTTTCACAAGGCTAATTGCCTATTTATTACATATTGAAAAACTACAGTGTAAGTTCAATTTTGCTTCCATTATTTGTCGTCATCATCTCCTCAAGATTTCACTCCTCATTTCCATAGTAAGTATTAAAAAAAGAACAGATAAACTGAAAATTGATCAGAATCCACAAAACTTGATATAATTTTCCACAAGTTAAACACATTTTATAACAATTCTAAGTACTGTAATTTGTTTGTAATCAAGAATTCAGTCACAATGCAAGTTTGAGCACAACTGTCCCTTTGCTCATCAGCAAAAAAAAAAAAAAACAACCAAAAAAAAAGGTATGTCAGGAAAAAATATTTTAAAAGCGTACATAAAAAAAATTAACCTTGCAGTAATCATGGGGATTGGGGCAATATCTGGGAAAATTATTTCATATTGCTTCCTTTAGCAATGAGGTTTTAATCAACTAATGAAGAATCTGGTAGCACTTGAGCGAATCATATCAATCTTAGGACTTTAGGTGTCAATGAAAACTTTTTTTTTAAAAAGCTGTTCAGATTAATTACATAAAACAGTAATTCAAATTAAGGACAAAGGAAGCCCCTAAAACTTTTTTTTTCCTCTTAGAAAAAAACTTTAGGAATGTCAGCACAAATAGTAGTTTCAGCCACTTAACTGCCTCTAAAAAAAGCAGCCAGGAAACAGAAAGTGTCAATATATAAACATACTTTGGATATTTTTAATATTTTAACTTATACCACAAAGCAAGTTGTTTGAACTACATTTTCACCTCTTTCCCCAACTGTTAATTTGAAAAAATAGATAAGCTTTTTAAGATTTTTCAGTTTACTTTTACAGGTTTTTTAAAGCAGTAATACAAAACAATCAATATTTTAGCTTTGTGTAAAAATTTCCTGATGGTCTAACTGTAATTTTCACCCATTCACAGCAAGAAACTGAATCCAACAGATATTAGACTTCATTAAAAGGGCTGGCAAAACACAGCCTGGCAGATGCTGTTACTAGATTTCAAAAAAGACTCAACGTCGCTCAAAACCAGATTCTGCGAAGCTAATTCCTGAAGTCAGCAATGCTGATAGAGGCCTCTGTATTCCCCCTACTTGTAAGCACCATGATTCACCAATTCATTAACTAACAACTTAAACATAATCCTTTACCTTGTCTATAAAATTTCAGCACATAAACCCCAGTCAAACATCAAATCTCTTCCCTAGTCTGGCTTACACACAATCCTGGCAGTGCAATGTGCAGCTCTGCCTTCAAAACACCACACTGCCATGACTCAAACCAGTGTTCCTCCAACTCCTACAGGACCACCAGAGCATGGCCACAGGGCACAAACAAGCTTCAAAACTGTTCACCAAAACGACAGCTTCAAACAACCAATTAAACTGATCACCACATATACATCTTTAGGAATTATTACATAAAACCAGTTACAGTTCTTACATTTACTTTTACAATAATGAAATAATGTTGTCAACAGCACAGGACCTTCCCAACACAAGTGTTTCACCTCTTTTTCAAGGCTGAGAAGTAAGTACCCTTTCACTGGGTTAGAGTATAACAATTCTCAGCACAGCTGCCTTCAAGATTTTACAGCTGCAGAAGACAGGATAAAGCTTACATTTTAACATACGTTAACACTGAAGAGACTATAGGTTATCTCCAGATAAAAACATTTAAACTGAAGCTCTGCCGTTTACACCTGCTAAGTTAACTCTAGTCCAAGTTTTCTGTAGCACAACAAATGACATGAAAAACTTTCCCTTGGAAAATTAAAGAAAATTGTATGGCAAGAAAGTTTGATAAACCTAATGAAGGACAGAATAAAGTGACTTATCCTAGGTCATCTATTCATTTAAAAGGCAGTATGAAAGTTACTACAAACTAACAAGTAAAGGTATATCCTCTCCCTGCCTCCTACCTCCCATAAAACCAAGTAACTCCAGATAAAGCATTTGCTACCTGCTTTGTAAAGCAAAAGTAAATCATCTCCGAGAAATAAACTTTAGGTGCTCATTAGCCCAACTTTAATGCTGTATTTACATGTTACATTTTAGCCAGAAAATGCTAATGATAAATGCTCCTAGACTTCTACTTTTTTTCTAAAACCATGAAGATCACACTCATACTCCAATATCTTCCCTCTTAGTCACATATGGACATTCTAGCTCTTACTTGTGACATGTCCAGAGTTTAAAGTACCAAATTCACTCAAAGACAAATGTGAAAAGCCAGGGAAGTATCAGTGCTAACCTTCTACCCAAGAGGATTAGAGATGTTAAGGCCTTCTTGGGAGTCAATACCTTGATGGTATGTCACATCTGGTACTCACTAAAGTTAAACATTAACAAAAAGCAGAGTATTAAACAGCAACTGGAAGTTCCATCTCAGCTACTCACTCTTGACAACAGCAGAAACAGATTTGGCAGACCATATCCGGGTCTGACACAACTGAAAGCACGTTTAGGGCTTGCTGGTTTTTTGTCTAAAAAAAGAAAAAAAACCCAACAAAATACCCAAACAAACAAAAAAAAACCACCTTAAGCTCTTCTTTTTAAGATCATAAAGAAAATTAAGATACAGTTTGGGGCTTTTGGGTTTGTTACTTGTCAACCACATATAAACATGAAGATCATCTTATCACTTTGAGATGACCATGAGCTATCTGTCAATTGCACAAATATAAAACACAGTTAGAGAAAATTATGTAGAGTTAAATTTAACATGCTATTGTTGTAACTCTGGTTTAACCTGAATTTTTGAAAAACATATACTGACAATTTACCATGTGCAAATTGAGAAACAGCTACAGTAGATTAATTCTAGAGTGTTATGATTCAGTATTTCATATTCAAATATTAATTTCATCAGTAAGAAATGTCCTTTTTCCCCATATAAAAACACAGACATAAAGCTCTAGTCTGTGCTAAGCTGAAAGCAGTGCAGGCAAACAACTTTTTCCTCAGAACTCGAAGTTTTGGTAGGCAGTATCTTTTTATACTGTTGGCAGTAACTACCAAACTAAAAGAACAGATCTCGGCTATATGGTCACTGCTAAAACCCATTTTAAACAGAGTGCAGAAGTGGAAGAAAAAAAAAACTCAACTAAAGTTTCTAAGAAGCCTTACAGTTTCCAGAGCATACACCTCTAAACTCCTTTAAATGGAAGTGACTATATGTTGTTCTAAGTAGAAGAGGGGTTACAGTACATCTTTCAAAGATCAGGAGATAGCCTGAACACAACCATGTCAACTGAATACAGAGCAAATACAGCTATACCTATGAACAACGTCCCATATATAACTAAGAGTGGGATACTAATTCCAAGTTCTGTACTATTGTTTACTTTTACAACACTAGAACCTTTCTTGATCCTCAGAAAAAACAACAATCCTGCTATGAACTTCTATTTCATATATGCTTTGTATTTAACCCAACTCCCACTCCCACATAAAAACCTGTCTTTCTAAGCACTTGTTTCTCTTCTCTCTCAGTATTCCATGTCCATTCTAATAGTACTATTTTTAGTGCTATTTGTGTTAATATTTTACATTTCTTATCAGAAACAAAATACAGTTGCCATCAGCACCACGCCAAACATCAGGCTACTGAAATCTGGGAAACTTCACAAAAATAAAAGTCAGTACAAACAACTGAAATCTTAGAAATACATAGCATGATACTGAACAAATCGTAACAATTTAAATCCCCCTAAGTTTCAAACTCATCCAGACACTAAGACAAAATACACAACTTAAGGATTCTCAGTGATTATCCTCACTTCTCTATTTGCCTCTACTGATTACCTCAGCAAAATTTATTCCTTCTTATTTGTTGATGTAAGACACCCAAGTCAGATTCCTGAAACAATACTGGTTATCACACCATCTGGTTAACCAGCTGGAGCTAAATTCATGGAGCTCAAGTTCCACTGTGTCCAGATTCAGAGAAACTCTGTCGTGGGGGTTTGCTTCTTTTGAAGTTTACTTAAACGAAGGGTGACTGGCAATTTAGACTGAAGTTTCTAGCTTAATGCTAACACCATCGCTCCAGACAAAGTTTCAAAACTCTAGGCAGGAAACATCAGTGAAGTACATGCAAATCAGTTACTGAGGAACATATGTTTTAAATGGTTAAGACAACACAGCTGTCCTTCCTGAATGAAAGTTTCAATATCTAGCAAAATATCACCGGACCATTCAGACCATGAATTAAGTCTTCAACTGCCAATAAGAGATTTCAAGGTACACAAAACTGATTTGAACACAGGTATTGGAACAACAGCAAGCAACAGGGCTACAGAAGAGACTCACCTATAGCAAAAGGAAGATCATTCATACACATTCTGCTAACCTTGGACTCTCTCCTGAGCTCTCTGGCTCTTCTGTTTGCACAGAAGAATAGAGAAGGCAGCATGTGCAAACGTAAACCCATCCACGATATTCTTACTAACACAGTTGAAGGAGAAGTTTGTCAAGTTTAAAGAAAAGAAAGTGCTAATGAACTGCACAGGCAGCAGTTGAAACAAAAATTATTTTTATTGCTATGCTGGAGACAAAAAAGTCAAGAGCAATTTAAGAAATTCAGTGAGGCTGAATCAAAAGATAACAGGGAGTATAAACCAAGAACCAGGAATCCCATGAAGCATTTCACTGTTAAGAGATTAATTTGTCTCAGTGGTGAAATCTGCTCAGCCCAAAATAACTGGGTTTCCAAGTTTTGTGCAGTACCTCTATAATAACAGGTATAAACGCAGTCCTTTTTTAGAGCAATACTGGAAGACGGAAAGCTATTGCAAAACTACACATCCTTGCCATCTAATAAATTAATCCTCAATACAGATTTTTATATTAATTGCTTCTCTATTAAAAAAGCTATCAATTTATGTTGCGGCAACTATTCTTCTAAAGTCAGTCCGGTGCTTTGCAAAGTTAAGAATAATTTAATTCCTTTCCTAACAGCCTATAAAATTCTCAACTCTCTCTGTTCAGAAACACACTACTTATCCATTCCCAATCAGCACAAGCCATTTTAAATACAGTGCTGCACTTCTGGCATGTAAGTTGATAGTCTCTAATTAAAAGTGAAGAAAACAATGACTCTGCGTATGTCTACAGCAAAGTTCAGCAAAAGAAAAAATGAAAAGTCTTACTTCAGAAGTGAGAATCAGCTTGACTGTCCACTGGAAAGAATAACTCTTAATGACATTCCAAAACTCAAATACAGAAGTTACCAATACTTAAAATTTATAGATCTTATGGCACTTTTAAATGTTCATGTATATGATTCAATGCACTTTTCCACTTCTGGTTACAGAAAAAAACAAAACATATCAAAAGTGTTTTGCCGTGAATTCAGCAGACAGAGACCTTCAGTAGCTCACCAAGAAATAGATTCATGTTTTCTCTAGCTGGAGTGTTAGAAAGCCCCAGGTTACACGAAAAGACTACATCATCACTCACATAAACACAGCTCGAGCTTCACTGAGTCAGTAGCCTTTCGGTATAAGCCCCAGACCCAACCAAAACACATGAACAGCTCAGTGAGCCTCATTCTTCCCTGGCATCTTATGTTTCAGATAACACACAGGAACATTCTGTACCTAACCATGCACTAAAATATATGTTTATGACTGGGGAAGTAGTCATCTTTGTCTCTAATCAGCTTTTTTGTTAAAGACTTCTTCCTTATATAGCTGCTAGCGCTTCCCACATGAGAAATTTGACAAAAAGTCACTTAAGTTTCTAGGATAAATTTTAACATTTAAAAGAAGTACTAAAGGTGTCTGCAAATTCCAGATATCAGCATCAGCAGTCTTACCACTGATGTACCATGTACAGAAAGAATTTGCTTGGGTTTATACTTTTGTACCATACTGTTAATAAGCACACACAGACCCCAATATGAATACTGATGTACAGCTCTGGAGAACCTGGAACTTCCAAGTCAAGAATAATGACAATCTCCGGTTCTATGGGAGATCAGTTTTGACAAGGCCTATCAATTGTAAACACCAGGGTTCAAAACGAAGTTTGAATGACATATTGAAAGGCACATTTTGTCACCGTGAAAGTTTGGCAGTAACTCAGGGTTGTTCCACTTTCACTCAAAAAGATTATGGTCCAGACAACAGAATCAACTGGAAAGAATTATAGAGGAAAAAAAACTTCCCAAGCTGCCTCTTTCCTTCAAAGTCAGAGGTATCACTTCACAAACTCAAGAATTAGCATTACCAGCATTTCTACTTACTAGCATTATAATACTCTCTTTTAAGTCTTGACTGAATGATACTATGAAGTCAACAATGTCAAACATACAAATGACAGAACAAATGCATAAACTGAGAAGGCTTCATTTTTGCTAACTACAATAAACCTCCTGTACTAGTAAAGTTGTCAAGTAATGTTTATACTGAAAATAGCAAAATATTGGTGCAATTGTAACTATGTATTGTTATTTAACAGTTTCTAGTTAAAGTATCATAGACAACTACATCAAGAGAAATTATCAAATCATTCCAAACCTTTCAAAGTTGAAGGTCGCGATTATTACAAATCATAAAACAGCCCAAACTTTCAAATGTTGTAACTAAGCATTTGGAATTTATGTAGTCACAACAAAACAAACTAAGAATGAAAGCAAGCAGAATAAACACCCTCCCATCTTCCTGAGGCTCAAAAGCCTACCCAACTTCAAAGCTGACTGCTGGTAACTTTTCATTGCCATAATGAACATGTGCAAAACTTATCTATAAGGACATTGGCGCTTCATTATACAAGCATTAGAACACACCTGGCATAGCCATTTTCCTTCCTGCATTCACTCGCTGGTACTTTCCCTGCCAAAAACCTTTTCGGATAAGTTCCTATCATGTTATCTACCCCATGACTAACTTTATAGTACTTTAGACTGAATTAAACAACCACAACAGAAATCTTAGCTATTCTCGACTTAAAAGTTGACATATTTCAAATCACAGTGAATAATCCCAAATTATAACAGTGAAGAAAAGAGTAAATAATCACAAATTCTTTCTATTTCTCCTTCAATGAAAAAAAACCAAAACAAAACAACAAAACCCCACCCAAACAAACAGACCAACCGAACAAAATATATAAACATGCCTTATTCTGAAAAGTCATTCGACCACCTACACATCACTTTCAGTATATACACTACACACTGGTTTGTATAACGTAATAAAATATTAAGATTATGAACTGCAGAACTGAGGAGATGCAAGTTCTGTTGTCTCAATCAAGAATCGTATAAACGTCAGCGATGGGGGGGGGAAAAAAAAAAAGGGGAAGCGAAAAAAAAAATGCCAGGGGTGGGGTGAAAGAAATCAGCGAACAAACTGGGATGAATAAGGTCACACTTCGTTATTCCTGACTGCCAGCAGGGTCACGGCACGGCACGTCCAAAGCACAGGCGCCCCGGGTTCCCGGCGGTGGGATGGGGGGACACACGGGCTCGCAGCTCGCTCTGCCGGCCGGGGGCGCTGCCCGGAGCCACCGGGAGCGGGGGATTCCAAGGGCAGCGCGCTGGGCTCGGGGCGCCCACCGGGAACCACCGGCCCAGGGTCTCCTGCCCCTCAAACGGGGAAAAACTGTCCGCGTGGTCACCGGGGAGAGACTTCGCCGGGGTCCTTGGCGGAAAAAGCGCTTCACCCTTGGCGGCCAGGGCGAGGAAGGGACAAACACGCGGGTCTCGCCCCTTCGTGCGCCCTGACCCAACAGCGGGGAGCGGAGGCCGCCACACGCGTCCGCCCCGTCCCGCACATTGCCACTGCGAGGTCGCAGAGGAGGCGACAACAACGCAAAAGCCACATCACCGTCTCCTCCGGGGCTCACGGCGATGGGGGCAAGGAGGACAGTGCGGAGCTCCCGGCGGCGCGGGCAGCGGCGCCAGGGCCGCACACTGCGGCAGCGGAAGCGCCCGGGCCGAGGGGACCGCGAGGGGGGAAGGGCCTGAGCCCCGGCAGGAAGGGCC